>BGPR01051973.1:0-10707 GCA_013235015.1 Araneus ventricosus
ATAATTTATTTTTGAAGCCTATAAGCACTTAATACAGTCTGTGAGCCACATTCAATTTTTAATTCAAAATTGCGCTATTTATGAAATAACAACGCCTGCAAAAATACTCCATTTCTAGAAATCGTCTGAAATATCTAATAGAACTTCTTCGTTCGCGCTTTGATCCGCCAATAGGTTTGAAGGGTCATTGAAGTGGACGGATAATATCTTTCACTGCAAATCAATTCAAGGTCAAGGACGATAAAGTCCACAGAAGACAAAAAATGTATCGCTAAATGTATTTAATGTAACGAATCTAAATTTTAAAAACATCATTTTATACGGCCTTCGAAAATAACGCTGAAAAATGTGTAAATATTGGGTTGTTTTTTCTTCTGTATATGCTCCCCCAAACGGCTGTGCGCCAGGGCCTAGGTTGGCCCTACGAGAAATCTGGGCCTGGTATACTCCGTACACGAGAAAGTAAAAGGACAAGCGTATTTCTCATTATTGAAATGTATCCTGCGGTAGACAATTAAAAAGTCGGTAAGCGTTTAGTTATATTTCCTGCCTCTGAGCAACTCGAGTGCGAAACTATTGAAAACGAACAAGACAACTCCATCTAAACTAAAAACAGGGGATCTTGCACAGTTTATTGCAAACAACTTGTTGCATGTAAACACAAGGTTGACGCCATTTTGAAGTCTCGTCCGTTTGCTCGAGGGGGTTTAAAAATTGCCGTCTTTCCAACAAATATTAATAGCTTAGAAATAATACGCAGCGGGTTTCTTCGTAAGAATAATCTCGCTGCTGCTTATTTCGAGACTGAAAGGACACATGATTATTACAGCGCTACACGGTTTCGTTTGTCCTTTATTTGACTTACGCTTGAAATCTTATAATTTAAACTGTTTTTCATGGATATGTCATTATTATCACGGAAATCTCACAATGTCTATTATTTTAAAAGTCGAGACAGAGGCATCTTGCATACTTGGTAACAACAGCCCCTCACCAAGTTATTAAACGCCCGGGTTTTTTTTCTTTCACCAGATACCATCATTTAGAAGGTAGTATGCGTAATCTACCTTAACGGAGTCACCCCCGTTCTGCCTTCACTCGGGGGCATTGAATGACAGTCGCTGCAATTCCTCGAGTACTGAGGCCGGAATTCTAATAGCCATCACCGGCCACGGCCCGACCCCTCCCGTAGGAGGTGCGTACTATCACTGGAGGAGCGTAACTCGACCCCCACCATTATTGTACCCGCTAGGGAAGTGAGAACCCGCTTAAATATTCGACGGCTTCTCATTCGTGTACTCGCGGTGCTCCCCGGTGGGATTCTGCACAATATAGCACAAAAATGTTCTTATTTTAATCTAACTGTTTACGTTTATATCCCACTGTTTTGTGGCGGTAAAATATCAATAGCAAGTTTTGGCAACGCCCATCGGTCACATGGCCTCACACATGCGTGAAGGAGCACGAAAATCTGAGACGATCTCCAGTTCCATTTGTGATGCGCATAAAAGAGACTGTTAGACCGTGAATTTATGTATAAACAGCATGTCAAGAAGCATCCAAGCCCTAATTAATAAAAATTACATATTGTTACTTCATTTGTATTTGTTTATAAAAATAAGAACAAAATGTTGCTCTAACGTCAAAATTTTTATTATTTACAGCAATTATTTCGAAGCAACGTACTTAGGTACCATTTCGCAAACAAGAATAATAAAAAATACTTCATTTAATAAATATATTTAAAACGTGTGGTACACTGATAATTTGGTCAGTGACTGTAATTTTTTAAAAAAATAACTTGGCGCGTAATAAACTGGTCAAAGACTGTATTTCACAATTTTTAGTGTTTTATTTGAATAGATATCCCTCATCAAGCATGCTCTACTAGAAATGACCAGAACTTACGTCATTGCAAAATAAGTCATCTTTCCTCCCGTGAATAACTCCATATTCGTTTGAAAACTAAAACGAAACAAAACTACAGCATTCTTACTTTCTCGTATAATTCTTTTATTTAAAGATAAATTAGAATGGAATGTCGATGTTTTCTTTAAAAAAATTATATTTATTGAATGAAAATTACTTGAAACTCCTCAGATTACATGCCTTATTTTAATTACATTTTTATTAGGTCTGTTTTCTTCATTAATCATTCGACGGACAAATTAATCTCCTAACACATCCTATTTTGCACATTTATTGTTATACCTCCAAATTAGAAAGTAAACGACGCGTGAAATCCTCAAGAGTGTTCGAATGATTTTTGTCTTTTAAATTAACTGCTACTTTGACAGATTCAAGTAGCAAAACTTCTGTAATTTTTTCTTTGCACGACACGTCATTGGACGCTTAGGAGTTAAATGCGACCAAGTACAGTCAAGCACCGTTTATACGTTTCTCATTTCTACGTCGAAGTCCCGATTCATTCGTATGCATTCTTCCGTTCTAAAATGCTAAAACCTCCTCCTTCTCAGCACGTGCACCGTGATAAAGACTTCACAATTGATGAATGAATAGAACGCAAATTGTCTGGGGCTAATTTAAGTGATGATGAACCCTTCTTTAAAGGCCATATGGACTCTATTCAAAAGCTTCCAACTTATCTCTTTTGTCAAAAGAAAAGTGACAAAACATTCGATGAACTGAATTCGATTCATAATGTTGGACTTAATACTCGCAGAAAATCAACAAGTCAGACGGCGGTTAAAGATTTTCTTAATGAAACGCCTACCTGCATGCACGTAAATCGTATAAGAGATACAAGATATGCGATAAAGGCATGATTCTTCTAACTTTTATGATAAAAGTTATTTATTTCCATACTAGTACTTTAAAATGAATACTTTTAAATCACTTTGCAATAACACTATTAAATTTGTAATAGTCAAAGCTGTTCATTAAAATTTCGATTATACGTCTTTACATCAGTCCCTTGAAAGACGTTCGGTGCTTTCTGTACTTCTAAAACCTATTATATGTTTCCTAAACGAAATGGAATGAAAGCTTTGAATTTGCAGTATTGTGCGATACATTTCCTTCCTAAAATTACCAATTCTTGCTTGTGATGTGAATTTTTGAAATATTGCCCGCAAATTTAACTTTTAAAAAAAATTCCAAACATGAATCGACATCTAATTTCATTCCAGAAACAGTTGGGTTTAAGTAAGAAGATTAAAAATCTTTAAATGAGTTTGTTAAATTGCATTAGCATGTCTGTGAAAAGTGACTCCTTATCGAAGTACGATTTATACAGGGTGTTTACAAAAGACTACACCAAATTTGAAGGGACGTTTATCCTCAACAAAACACGTAAGCGCATCATTCTACGAATAGTAGTGAATGAGATGTTCGTAAGTTCTTTAATAAATCGAGAACTTATGAATTTCTCATTGGAATTCTTTCTCGCCAAATTTTGGCGACAGATGTTTGAGACAGTTCTTGGTGTGGCAAAAGGGCCAAGGCACGATTGTATGCGGAACGGTACCCAAACAGACATGCATCGCATCATCAAATGTTTGCAGCGGAAGTTGCGTGAATACGGGTCTTTCTGTCCGAGTGTAAACTATCGCCAAATAAACAGTCTCCACCCTTTATTAACTCATCACTTCTACATATTTGTGCATCCTTGAGCTCTTTCGGGTGACGTCTCCGGTGGATTCTGTTTTCGCGCTTTCTACCTCTCTCAACAGTCTGCGCAGTGTATTTTGAATCTCCCTGTATAGGACTGAAAAATGTTTTTCATGTAATTAAGTTCCTTCTTAAGTTGTGAATGTAAATATGTTATTATAATGTAAATTTGTTATGATAATGCACAAGTTGTAGAAGTTAAAATAATGAAAGAGCTCAAAAATAATAATATTTATGGAAGGTATTTTCTACAACAGATATAATATTTCAAAGAACACTTAACTGCATTTCGAAAATACAACCAAATACTGCGTAACAATCATTAACAAACCATTAAATAATCTACAACATCCATGTCACTTCCAAAATGGCAAAATCGCATATGCCTCAATCTTAAGTAGCCACTTTCGTTTCTCGACCCTTCACAAAGTACAGATTCCATACAATTCTCGGTGCTCCATAAAAGTACTTACAAAATTGTAGATATAGTTCTGTAAAATGGACACAAGCTTCCCTCAACAAAATCCACGTAGCACCATTGCATCATTTCAAAACAAGGAACGGTTTATGAAATATTCTAATAATAAAATAGCACATTCCCATCATAATCGGATTATGTTTTAAAATAAAACAGCTTTAAAAGATCACAAAATAGCTGCTAATCCACAGAGCTAAATTGATAAATAATAATTACGCAGCAGCCAGAGAATATAGCAGGTCGAAGTAGAAGACGCACATTTCAGAATCACTGTAGAGCATTTTATGGTCTACTCATCGCTCACAAGTATTATTTAACAAGACAATAATAACACAGAAATTGCACAAACAGGGTAAAAATTTCCAAACCACAGGATGCTAATTCTTATATGACACAAAATATCTTTTTATTTTGATTAAAAAGATATTCCTGTTGGAAAAACTTAGATTATATTCTGGAATGGCACTTGGGACATTCTGGAAAACACAAACTTCGTAAATCTTGGCATGATCGGATAAAAAAAAGTCTTGTAAACAACAGATCCAAAATCAACAATCATTTCAGTAACTTCGCAAGATATGGCTTCGACAACAAACGTGCACTCAAGCTTTTCTTTCAGACGCAGAGTATGGCTGACAAGATGTTCTTCATATAAATTTAGGTTCATAATCTCGTTGAAAGTGATTTATAATGTCCGTATGTCCACGTTTTGTCGTTTTCTATGGTCTCGCTGTTGAGGTTGTCCACAGAGGAGGAGATGAGAGATCTAGAAGACTTCCTCTTGTTCTGCTGAGTTCGAAGATAAGGCTCCAAGAAAGCCTGCAAAGAAAATGGAATTAATCAAATAAGGCGAAAACTAAAAGAAAAATATATATACATGTGTTTAAACACAGAAACATAAATAGGCCACGGTCTAGGCTTTGGAATCAGATGATCCCAGGTTCGAAACCTGATTCCACAGAAGATTCAGCGTGTTTATGGTCTAAATCTGACATCGCGACTCAACGCCCTCGCGCTCGTGCGGTGCGGAAGTTTAGAGAGGGGTGCCGTCCTCGACACCTGACCGCAGTTCAAAATCGCGATGTCCGTTGAAGAAGCTCTAAGACAGCTTCTGGAAAGTCTACAATTTTATCAATTTTCAGGTCGCCATGTATGACATTATTTGTCACGTACCATACCGCATTCGTCACGATACGGAGAAATTTGTTCTGTAGAATTTCAATTTTATTTAAGTGCGTTTCTGCTGCAAGTCCCCGGATTTGGGCTGCGTAAGTTAAAATAGGACAGAGTATTTTGACTTTGCTTCTCAATGCGAGTCGCGGGTGTCCGCCAATGAGGCGAATGATTAAACGAACTTCGCCCCAAAATTTATCTGCATGGTAAATATTATATTGATGGTAGTTAGGTAGTACAATTTAGATAAGAATAAATGATGCATATGTTGCTTTTTTATATTAAAAATTAAAGAATATTATTGATTTATTAACTTATTTAGGTTCTACAGACCCTACTCCATATCTGTGCACGGGAGCCTCCGACTCTGCGCGGTGAAGGAGGTGAACACCTCCTGCACACATACTCAAGGCTAATTGACTCGTTAGATCAACACCCTGTTTTGAAGCTCCGCGAAAGTGTGGCAGTCATTTTAACCTCTCACAACTTCAAGGTCAAATAGAATAACAAAGAAAGCGATATAAGAATCGAATGTCGCATCCATCAAAAGCAGTCCATTGTGTAATCAAAGCACTCTTACAATAGAACTGAATCTCTACATCTAATTTCCATCGACTACATCAGAACTCTACATCAGGGGTCGAAAATTAGATGTAACGCGAGTTGTGGAATGAAAAAATATCAGGACAATGGGATAATTCACAAAAAGAGTTTAAATAAATTAGAAGGCCAAATTTAAGTTTCATAAAGATGAATTGGTTTAAAAACGGTTAGAACTGCATGAAGAAAAGAATATCATGTTTTCTAATCGTGTTGCTCCACAAATAAGATTTATGCAGACTAGGCTGCAGGTCCAAACCTGCTCCGAATTTTGGCTTAATACTCTCTGAATACCCAAGTCAAGGCGGTAGTTCTCAGTAATACGAACCGAGGATATGCAAAAACGTTTCTCCCAGAAATGGCTCACTAGATGATTGCAAATACAGTCAAACCCCAATACAACGAGCCCGGGATATAACGATCTCTCGGCTATAACGAACTATTCAAGCGGTCCCAACCGAACTCCTACGTCACTAATGCATTTTCAAACGCTCGTAACGACCTTCAAAAGCAAGGAATTCGGATAGAGCGAGCCGAAATTTCCACTTTTCAAGCTCAGTTTCAGCTCTTTAACGAAAAATCAAGATTTATTTTCATACTGTAGAGAAATAAATGCGAGTATAATTAGTTTCACTGTTTGATTTTTAAGAGCAAATATTTAATTTATTACAGCCCATTATTAATTGCAATTTAGTATTATCCTCATTAGAGCAAGATATTGCACGATATCTCCACGTATTCTGAATGCAGTACAATATCATAAAAATATCGTGACAATAATGCACAGCAACTCGTGTTAATAGGGATTAGTGTTTGTTCAGCACAAAAAAGCATTTAAGAGTTATAGGAAATCTTGTGCAGCCAATATTTGAAAAATCGATATAGTGAACACTCGTTTATAGCGAACTTCTGGATCGGTCCATCGAGGGCTCGTTATGAAGGGATTTCATTGCTTTGCGAAGAACACAATGCAATAAAGTTTTTTCCTGTTAGAATCTAATGAGGCAAATATTCATTTCACATTTTACATAACTTTCAATTAGAATTCAATTCTGGGTTGCTCAAATTGAATTAGAGCCCAGTGGCAGAATACTTTTCAATAGTCTGCAACGGAGGTTGGGTCTCTTAAAAATAGTCTGCAGAATAGTGTGGGACAATAAATATTTTGCTGTCTTTTTTCAAATACTTATATCAACTTACAACTATTAAAATACGATAAATATAAATTAAAAACCATATAACTTCTATATTATTTGTATAATATAATTGTATAAATTAAGAAACAAAAGCATATGAAGATTAATCCTTTCTTTGGGAAGATAATTAACAGTAATGAAGTATCAAGTTGTTTCAGAAGTAATATTAAGCATACTATACAAATACCTATGCAGAAAATTATATTTGGGTACTTTTCTGTTTTAAACACAACACTTGGTGTCTTTCTGTTTTGGTGATTTTTTCAAAACAATACATTATTAGCTCATATAAATGAAATATTCTTCAATAAGTTAGATGTTATTTAAAAATTTATGCCTCCTATTTATTGTAAAAAAAAAAAATAAGTATGTCAAAAAATGTCTTTCTTGTATGTTTTTAATTTAAAATGCAATAAATAATTGCTTTTTTTACGAAACAAAAACTTTGAAACTTATTTGCACATTTTTCCTGATATGCATTTTAATGGTTTGTATACAAACTGATAAATTGTTCTGCGACTATGCATATATAAAATTTCATAGTATCATTGTTTATTATTTAAAACAAGGAAGAACAGAGCTGTCATCCTCTAAAATTCTTGATACAACTTTTGATTTCATGGAATTTTGCATTTGTACATACATTAGGTACATTTTGAAAGTCTGTATAATAATGAATTCTATATTTCTTAACTGATACTTAGAACGTTTAAAATTGGGGCAATTTTGGCTTGGACTCTGTTCCTCATCTTTATCAATTTCAGATTCTTTTTGCGCTCCCGTTTTTAAAAAATGATTGAATTGCAGCTGTAGAGATCGATCGAAACTTCAGAGGTTTATTTTCAGCTGGCGTAAATAATGCGATTCGTAATAACGTAGCATCGCAATCGAAACAACGAATTTTATCTATGTACGCAGCCATCTCAAAGTAAAAATCACGTGTTAATTCCAGAAACCAAAAGCTCAGTGCCAGAAACGTATCGGGAAGAAACGCGTAGAAAACATTGGCCGTGACCAATACCAATATGAGGCACTTAGCGTAATTCCAGGTCAAATTGCAGTCACTAGGGGAGCCCATTCAGCTTAAGGAAGAAAGGGGGAGGGGGCGCGAGAGAGGATTGCATATTTTAGCAATGTGCGTTATATAATATTTGTTAAGTTCTTTTGAAAGTGTCTTTAATAACTTTGATATTTTTCATGATGGGATTTATTTTATAAGCACATGATAAACTTTATTACAAAATAGTCTGCAGACATTGCCCAAAATCTGCGACGTACGACGCAGCGTCGCGGTGATTCTGCCACTGGGAATTAGAGTGTAGTTGAGTATTACACATTCACAAGAAGTCACAATTACAAAGTCGAAGAACACGCTAGTGCAACATAAATTGTTTACTAGAATGAAATAAGTAATTATCTAGAATTTTGGGAAATTTGGATTACATCTGCAACCGTTTTGCATGAATGTTTATAATTTGATCGAGTTAACGCTCGAATGAACCTTACTCGAGCAAATGAATTTTCCTTCAGATTACTCCTGTTTTTACATTTTTTCCTTCTAAACGATTTAATTCACTTAAACTGGAATTAATCTTCTCGTATTTTCAGATGATAAAAATCTAACGATTTTCGGGTGTAGCAATCAGTATTGCACGCACTTGTTCTAAGGAGCTTACCCTGGCCCGAATCCAAGAGATCGTCTGTCACTTAAACCAATCTCAACCGGTGATACCTCAAGTTATTTTAGCTGAATCGTTTCGAACTCGATGCGTTTCATCTCTTATGGCTTGCGAAAGTAGGAAAAAGGCTTGAAAATAGATATATGTAAAATATAAAATTGCTATAACCTCCGATTTTCGCAAGAAAGCTATTGAGAAACGCAATGACCCGTAACTGCTCGTATAATCAAAAATATTTTCCTATAATTTCACTTAAAATTAGATAAAATGAACTTAACTTACTCAAGATTTACAAACTTCATCTGAATTTTCTATTTGTTATATTCCTAAAGTAATTATCTTTCTATAATTTCTCTTAAAATTTAAAAATTCTATATTATTTTTGCATTTCTCCTACTTTTGGAGTATTTTTTTATAATTTTACTCAAAATCTAAAAATTTCATCTTAATTTTCTATTTGTTATATTCCCGGAGAAATGAAAGTCGTCGCCTCAGGCCAAATATAAGCTGTATATACATCTTATCCGAATCCCCATCTCTATCTGTACATTTTTTTATTAATTTCTTCACGAATGAAGTATGCAGAGAGAAAGCATTGTCATCGTACAAAAATTCGACCTCGCGATTTTGTTGAACCGCCACGTTTCCGGCCTCCCCGAGTCCGAAAAAACACATTTCTGGAATTAGATCTCTGTCTGGCTGTTTTTACTTTCTCGTATACGAAGAGAAAGTATTGTAATCGTCAAAAAATTCGAACTCGAGATTTTGACGAATCTCCACGTTTTAGACCTCCCTGAGTCCGAAAAACACAATTCTGGAATTACGTTTGTCTGTGAACACGATAACTCGAAAACTATTAGAGAAAAAGGGATGAAATTTGGTATGTGAACTTGACACATAATTTGTAGGTTTCTAACAAATTTTGGAGAAAATCTGTTAACGGGAAGTCTGTCTGTCCGCGGTCATGCGAACACTATAACTCAAAAACTTAAATAGCTGGACGGATAAAATTTTGTACACAGTTTTATCATCATGAATGTAGGTCCGTATAAAATTTTGGGCCAAATCCGTCAAAGGGTTGACTGTCTGTCGGTCCGTATAATTTACTTTTGAAAAGAATCTCCACGCGCATGCGTACTGGAAGCAATCTCCTGTGCACTCGAAAGCTATGGAGCGAATTACGTCAGTTTGTCCTTGAGCCGGTAAGAGCTGAAAATCGGTACGCATCTCTTTGAATTTGATTCTTTACCTAGATATTTTTCAATCACTATAATGAAAAACCTTCTGATAGTCATTGGATTCTGGGTAACAATAGGTTCGAATTTTTTTAGCCACGCGGGGGAAGGGGAAACGGCACCTTTTGGGGGAAGTATACGAGAAAGTTAGGGGAGAACACTCCCGCTGGTTGCGTACATGAGCATGATATCTCAAAGTCGCACAGAGGTAAATCGATGAGATGTAATGCGGAGTCTTTACACCAAAATTGTAAATCTCCACTCAAATATCGGGATGAGAACCTGCCATATAAGTAAGCAGAGTCTCGCTTCCCGGTGGGATATTGACTATAATAAGACTATCTGCTTGCCTGTCGGTGTGTATGTTACGGTTAATGTGGTTAATCGGTTAGTATAAATAATTAATGTCCAAAGTAACAAATCGATTCATCACTTTTACCGGTAATTATTCGTACTAGCCGGTTAATCACATCGGCAATAACATATAGGACTGAATAACAACTGAACATTCACCGTAACATGTATGATATAATAACAAGTGAACGAGCTAAATGAAGGAAATTTTTTAGATAAAAAAAATGCAGACCTTTTATCAAATTTTGGGCTAAATCCGCCGAAGGGTAGATTGTCTGTTGATCCATCTATCCGAGTGTAAATGAACTCGATAATCCAAAAACGAAACCAGCTGGGCAAATCACGTTTAGAATGTAATCTTA
>BGPR01051974.1:0-10707 GCA_013235015.1 Araneus ventricosus
ATAATACTTCGTTCAGTTACACATTGCTGCAAAATGTTCTACAAGAATGCGCAGGAAGGTTTGGAACCTGAAGACATTACATTTTATCTGTTGTTTTAGAAAATATATCAAAGAGGACTTTTAAAGTGTTCTTCACTATGCTTGTTGTTATACAATACTAAAGAAAGACAGAAAAATATCATCCACTAAAAGCAAATGGAATAAATCAAGTAACAGGACTGGGTTGCGAAAATGTATAGTTTATATTATTGATAAAAGGAAGTTGAAGTATGATTTAAAGCAATGAAGCTCTGTTCTAGGAAAAAGTTCAATAAAAGAACGTTTTTGTTTTTCTTGAGAGAAAAGATACGTGAACAAGCATTGGATTCTAGAAACAGCTGAGGATTTTCATTCATTGAAACAGAAATGAAGGATACTTCCAATAAAGGCTACAGCACTATATTTGGAAATAGCAGTTTAATTAATGATAGCAGAGTAAATACAGTTTAATCTTACACTCTAAATGCAATGCATTCTTTCTTTCTAGTCACACAATGAAAAAACAAACAAATCCCCATATATAGGCGACTTTGAATTAAAGCTGCAACTTTATAGCTTGAAATAACTATGTAGGCCTCACTAGGATGGCGCTACGTATGCATGAAGTGGAAGAAGCGTAAAAGGATGCTCGTATCAGTTCCATACGCATTTTGAAAATTCTCCCAAAGTGTCATATTCAACAGAGATCGATATATTTATTGTTATTGGTATTTATGTGGCAGATACACTATTGCAGAAGTAGGTTTGCACATTCAGAAACTCAATGCCCAAACTTATCCTGGTTCATTGAGATTAGCCACTTATTCACCAGATCTGAATCCATGTTATTTTCTTTCTTTGGGGTCATATGAAAGATTTGGTGTGTAAAGAGACGTAGACCTTATTACCTCCGGTCCATATTAGAAATTTGGAAAGGATTAAAGAAGAAATCTTGAACTTTAACTGACAAGCTTTGTGACTAGGTTACCTGTTAGCATCACCTCTAACAACAGTTTTCTCATTACGAAAACATTCGGCATTGAAATCCTTTTCAACGTTCTTCAATAAAATTTTTTGTAGATTATACTACAACGACTCAAAGAGTAATTTCAAGTTAAAGTAGATTGGAACCCTATGTAAAATATGTAAATTATCACTCTACTGTACCTTTTACTAAAATCTGTTATGGATACCATGTTTGAAATTTTTATACCAGTAAAGTACATTTTCTCATTATACTAAAATAATTTTTTAAATTCAAAATTTATTTATAAAATTTTTTTTGTGTCAAAACAAAAAATGATTAAATTAAGAGCACTTCCATATGTACCTTTCCTCAAAATCTGTTATAGATACATGTGAAATTTTTTTATAGAGTAAAAGTACACCTTTCTCATTATATTGAGAATGAGCTTCTCGCTAATTTTTAATTTTTACAGGATATTTAAATAGACATAGTGAAGATTTTACCCTAAGGCAGGATGGGGTGATTCTTATGATTACGAGTAATTAAGCCACGCCGAGATACGCACGGCTGTAGTATGTACCTCCTACCCGGGAGGAGTCGGGCCGTGGCCAGGTGATGGCTTCTAAGACTTCGACTCAGTACTCGAGCTGTGCATCGACTACTAATCAATCCCCGAGTGCTGGAGTGCGGAAGGTGGTAACTCTGTTAAAGTTTCTCTAGGAATGTCTTCAGAAATCTATATGCACGAAGATAGGGCATGAATGAATTAATCTGTATACTCAATTGAGATATATCGACGAAGAAACGTTGGAAAGGAGTCCTTGAGATGTCTTAAGACTTGGTAAAGTGTGCCATCATTTGTTAAAATTTTAGTCGCATTAAAACGCTATTTGAAACAACATTGCTACGATAATATTGGTAATGTATATTCTACAAGAAAATTAACTTATATTCTTTTTAAAAAAGTGTTTATCTTGTGGACAGCCTAGGTCACAGTTCCCCAAAAATGGGCCGCCACTCCACCTTTGGAGCTGTGGATGAAGGTAGTATGGCTGCGAGCGTGTCGTGGGCTGCGGAACTAGTCAAGAGTCGTATATTTATATATCTTTACTAAAGGTGAAATTCGATTGTCATGAGTCAAGGAGAAGACAGTCAGTTTGGAGGTCGATCTTCTTTATTCAGTCGTAGGATATTTCTTCATGTGAAAGGATTCAGTTCTTACGTAGATTCCATGACCAGAAATTCACAGTTACAGCGCTTGAGGCGGCGCGCCTTGTTCGTTTACGTATGTGAAAGAGGGCAGGCAGATGAACAGAACGCTTAGAGTACCAGAGAGGGAATTTTCCGGAACGAACTCGTGACTCGAAAAGTTGTAGTGCGTATTGACGATAGAGTAGAGTAATTAAATGTGTCGTTAAAGGTAGATTTAAAATTAAAGGGATAGTTAAAAATTAAAGATGACCACCCTATATATATAATATAGTATTAAAGCAATTTAGAAATAATTTTTCACTTTAAGTACGGAACTGTCTTTGGGATAATAGTCACTAACAATAATTATAACTATTGTTGTGCGTTATAATTATTTACTTTCTCTATCTTATTTAGAACATTTTGAGGATTTATTACCATATTTTTTTCACGTTTCTCCAACAATTGCCTTTCACAGAGTGTTGGCGTCACAAATCAGATCAATACCGACATATCCAGTTCCCAAGGCTGATAAGCATTTTGATTGATTGGAATGTCATTTCTAGGTTATGTTCCTTTTCATGGTGTAATAGTCGCTAATTAAACTAATATATTAAAATATATACTCCATGTTTTGATTAATTGAAATATTTATATATATATATATATATATATATATATATATATATATATACTATATATATATATCTGAAAGTAATAAATATGTTGAAATAAAATGGAGAGACTGCTTAGTAAATCGGTAAAGCGTATAGATGCTCATCAGGGTAAGTAAAATCTATACGAACCGTTAAAAAATTAGTGAAATCATAATGTTTTCTGCGACGGTTTTTAACGGTTCGTATAAATTTTACTTACACTGATGAGCATCTATACGCTTTGACCGATTTACTACAGTCTCTCCATTTTATTTTAACATTTTTTGACTTTCATAATATTGATATATTTTCCACAAATCTTCTTGAATTGCAGCATTTTTGCGCATTCGTTGCGTTTGTGTTATATTTTTCTATATTATTTTATCTTCCCCTTTTATATATATTCCACTTTCGGCTTTTTCTTACCGCAGATTTTTTTCTTGACATTTTGTTTTATGAATGTTTATTTTGTACATGTTGCTTTTACATTTCTTCTATGTTTGTTTCGTATTTGTTATATATATATATATATATATATGCATTGAGAGAGCCAAGAGTCTATATCTATGTGTGTATTATATTTTTTTATGTATATAAGTATTATATGCTTCTATATATATGTATTTCTTTGTCTCCCACGGCCGCCACATATATCTGTATTATATGTGTTAGTAGTTTTTTACTTGCATATTAAATTAGTGGGCCTTAAAATATTTTTTACGTAACGTGTGGTTGGCACAACCCAAGAGGTTGGAAACTCTAATTTAAAGAATTCTTTACATTTAAAATGAGAAGTAACATAATATAAAAAATATTTAAAAAGGTTGTTTCCTTTTTTTTAAAAAAAAAGGCATCCATTACTTTACAGCGCGGACTGTTTTAAAACAACCACATATTGCAATTAACTTTGCGAATCATGCATATATAGAAGACATTTAAGACAACTGATTTGGGAATTGTTATGACTATTCTTACAGAAAAGAATTCATATTCAGAGAAGAAGAAAGGATAGATGAATCTCCATAATCCTCATCTATAAAAAGTATTCAAAAAATAAAGAACTACATGAACAATAAACTTCAACTGCAGGTTTCCTTTTGAGATAGATTTCTATAGAAATAAAACACAAAAGTAGCATTCAGCTTAAAAATCAGCTGAAAGAAAGACCTCTCGATTTTTTAATATAAAAAGAAGAAATAGAACAAAGCCGCGGAGATTTATTTATAGGTCAGAAGAAAATGTTGCAACTCAACCATATGCTCGTGTTGCCATTCTTTTCCTCTTAATGTTTGATAATGACATTTGATAAGAAGCGAAAAGAATAAAAAGTTTCAGCGTGAAATTCGCAAGCAGAAAGTGGAGGCTTTTTGCTTTTGGAAAATAAGAATAGCCGGCAACAGCAGGTGTAGGAAAAGATGAGGGAGCTATTTTCCAATCTTGTTACGTAAAAAGGATTTTCCCGCTGTTTTAAGTTTCATCAAGCATAGAACAAAACAAGTGAATAAAATAAAAATGGAGAAGGAATAGAAACTCACGAAAATGTATGCTCCTTTTTCTTGAAATCAAATTGATTTTTCAAGGTATATAGATTTTATGTTGTGTTTGTACAGAGGTCGATCCAGGTTGTTTTTTCAGGGGTCCATTTTTGTGGAAAAAAATTTATTTTTGTGAAAAGTAAAAATATTTTTGTGAAAAATAAAAATATTTTTGTGAAAATGTTTTTATCTTGTAAAACTTTCAATTTTAGCTGTCATATTTCTATATTTTACGTGAATTTGAGTTTTCTGAAGGGACCGTTTTTATAAAGTAGAATTTTTTGAAGGGGCCATTTTTAAGGAGCCGATTTTATGAAGTGGAATGTTGTGACAGGGCCGTTTTCATGAAGTTGAATTTTTTGAAGGGACCGTTTTTATGAATTTAAATTTTGTAAAGGGGCCGTTTTAATGAATTTGAATTTTTTGAAGGGACCGGGAAGGAACGTTTAATGAAGTGGAATGTTTGTTTATGAAGTGGAATTTTTTGAAGGGGCCATTTTTATGAATTTGAATTTTGTGAAGGGAACGTTTTTGTGAAGTGGAATTTTGTGAAGGGAACGTTTTTATGAATTGAATTTTGTGAAGGGGACGCTTTTATGAAGTGGAATTTTGTGAAGGGGCCGCAAAACGGCCACAATTTTTGCCTGGATCGACCCATTTTGTATTTAGGTAATCAAAAAAGAAAAGACAGATGAGAAAGTTTAAAAACAGGACTCCTAGATTCATAATACGATAACGCATTCTCAAAACACAAAGTTACGGAGAGAACTAAACATTTTATCGTTATTTCCTTAACAAGACATGTCAATATCTGTTGTAGCAATCAATATATCGTCTCTTAACAAGCAACATCACCTATGTCAATTTTTTGAAATTTCAAAGAGGAAGAAAAAACTGAATTTTTCGCAACCAATAACGAATGTATCTGATTTTTTTAAAAATTTTATCTAAACAGGAGACCGCATGTTCCTACCACACGTTAAAAAAGTTAGAAATATTATTTATTGGTTGCGAAAAATTCAGTGTTTTCTTCTTCTTCGAAATTTCAAAAAATTGAGATAGGTGGTGTTGCTTGTTAAGCGACGATCCGATACTCTGCAGGGATTTTAATCTCACCAACTTCAGCAACACCAATCAACTACTTTTTAGTGGATTGGAGAAATTTGAGATTCAAGTTAGTTACAAAACTAATTTTGTTTGCATCAAAAGAGGAGCTGGCTCCATTTATTTTCCGCAACCTGAGTCAGGTTTCTTATAAATCAGCAAACGGACATGTCATGACAAACTTCAGGCACTAAAATACGATGGTTGGAAATTTAATCGCGTGGTAATTATATATAACTAGAAGATTTGTGCCCGTCTAAGACGGGCTTTTAGCCTTCCAAACCTATCTCATATCCCATTTTCACAGATTTACTAACGAAAGTTATAGTAGAAAATCTCATTTACATGGGCAGAGTGCTTAAGAAATTTTAAAAAAAACATGAAAAACAGAATTGATGAATCAATTAACACTAACCTTCATTTAATAATAACCTTACTTTTAACAACTACTTTCGAGAAATTCCACTACAGAAAAAATGCATTGCCAAATGCAAAATAAATAAATAATGAAAGAACGTAATAAAAAAGAAATAAAACTGTTAATGCGGCTTTAATTTATATGTAAAAAACGACATGAATCAATTGCCACGAACTTTCGTTTTCATAAATAATTTCACCGAGGCAAAAAGAAATGAAACAGATGAAGTTATTTTATCGAAATTTATTCCAATCCAGCATGAATAATAAAAATACTGTCTGCGTTCTACGACGCCATAACAGAAATCGGATTTGCGCGTTCGTTAATGACGAGTGTAAATTGTCCGAATCTGTTTGGCACGTAGCCAACCCAAACCACGTGACATCGTTACTTCAATCTGTGGCTTTTAATATACATTAATTACAGTCGACACAACATTGGCAGAAGCTTAAACATTTTATAACCCTTTGGTGTAATTACAGCGGTGTGTACAACTTATTTCTAGAAATATGGATGTCGTAGAATAAATAACTAAAGCAGCACCAGTTCTGTTGATATTTCTGGTGGGGCATTCAATCGCTTTAAGAATTTCCGGAACAGTTCAGTAGATGACCGTGGAGGATTATTTTGCACTCTGTGGCTGGAAATTTCTCTACTCGGAGTTAAGCCCTTGTGGTTTTGATTTGATTACAAAGAAGGAGGAACGACTTCGTGGCATTCTCTACCGAACAGTTACACTGATTCTTAAAGCGAAAGGCCAGCTCTAACCTATTTTTGTACACTTACATAAAGTTCTTTTCATTTCATATATATGAAATTTTATATTATACTATACATAAGCATTATGCATTTGTTAAATCTATTTTTCTTTATTTCTAGACAGTAATATATTTTTAAGATGCTAATTTATAATGAAAAATGCAATGTATTTTGAAGATTTTCAAGTTACATGATGTTTAATATCTTTTGAAAAACTTTTTTAAGTGCCTTAAAATTATTTTCGCTGTAATTATTGAATCTTTATTCACATATTAAGCAAAATTTGAGATAGTTTTATACGCAACTGTTTTTCCGAGCTTAGTGATTTGAGGTTATGCATTTGCAGATTATTGAATCACAAGACATTTTCGAGTTGCTGCTTAAAATAGGAAATATTTCAAGAAACAAATATTTTAAAGCTGGTTTATGACGAAAACATCACAATATTTCTGTGGATGCAGCATTTTAATTCAGATATAATTTTTAGTTAGAAATCTCCACCTTTATTTACAACTCAAATTTCGAAGAATTTCATTGCTGAGAAATTCTCTGTTCCCTCGAAAACAAGAAAAGGACAGTAAAAATTTCATTGTGAGTGTCTCAAGGAGAAGACATGGAGATTTCTTATGTAAAAAAAGGGAAAGAGAGCCAACAAAGACGCGGAAACTATTTTCAAATCCTGTTATGTAAAGAGGATTTTCGAGCTGTTTTAGTTTTCGAACGTAGGGAAAAAATGGCGCAAGAGTTGAAACTGCTCAGAAAATATACGCTTTGCTCTTGAAATTAAGTTGATTTTTCAAGGCATCGCATCTATATGGTGTTTGCTCCTCGGAAAAAAAAGACCGTCGGCTGATGCAAAATACTTTAAAAACTATACAGAACGATTCTTTTGCTGTTTCCTGTCTGAAAAAACACTATATTTTGTTTAGTTTAAAAAGGAAATATATTACAAATGTTTAAAAAATGATCTTTACTATACTTTGTTTCCGTGTTATATCAAAAAAGAAAGGAAGAAACAACAGCATATCATGTCCCAAAAGCAAATGGAACACACAAAAGTATTGGAGTTGGAAAAAATGTAGTTTCATTCATAGATAAAAAGACACACCTTTGAAACTGAAAACACTGTTTTTCTAACAAGTGCAATAAATGCAGCAATAGCGTATTTGATAAATATATAAAATTTCATTTATTGGTGGAAATATTTATTGGTGAATAAATATTAATAATAAATTTTTAAACCTTTTATTGCCGACCGAAAGTATAGTACGAATGCCGGACCAATGTGGAGAATTTTCTAAGGTTTGGGAAAAAGCTCATAAAAAAAATAAGAATGATGTTTACAAAATTCTAAAAGGAACATATTAAGAAAAAAAGGGAGAATAAATTAATGCCAATCATATTTTAATATTTGTTGAAAATCATGAAAATCATCATTTGTCATAAATATAAAACATTATGAAAAACATAAAAATCGAATAATTAACTTATAATATTAATCGAATATTATTAATATTAATCGAATATTATTAATATTAATCGAATGTTATTAATATTAATCGAATATTAATTTAGAATATTAATCGAATGTTATTAATATTAATCGAATATTAATTTATAATATTAATCGAATATTATTAATATTAATCGAATATTAATTTAGAATATTAATCGAATATTAATTTAGAATATTAATCGAATGTTATTAATATTATTCAAATATTAATTTATAATATTAGTCGAATATTAATTTATAATATTAATCGAATATTATTAATATTAATCGAATATTAATTTATAATATTAATCGAATATTATTAATATTAATCGAATATTATTAATATTAATCGAATGTTATTAATATTAATCGAATGTTATTAATATTAATCGAATGTTATTAATATTAATCGAATATTAATTTATAATATTAATCGAATATTAATTTATAATATTAATCGAATATTAATTTATAATATTAATCGAATATTATTAATATTAATCGAATATTAATTTATAATATTAATCGAATATTAATTTATAATATTAATCGAATATTAATTTATAATATTAATCGAATATTAATTTATAATATTAATCGAATATTATTAATATTAATCGTATATTAATTTATAATATTAATCGAATATTATTAATATTAAGCGAATGTTATTAATAATAATCGAATATTAATTTATAATATTAATCGAATATATTAATAAAACCATTTATAACGTTTTTTAAATTTATTTTGAGTTAGAGATCTCTCGCGATGCTAATAGTAAGGCGACGTCGCATACACAACCATATATCGTCGTTGGCACTTTCCGCAAATGAAACAACGATATATCGTCGTTGGCACTTTTCGCAAATGGAACAACGATATATCATCCTTTGGCACTAAAAGGGTTAAATACTCTTTTAAAGCATTTTAAAAATGCATTGGAATTCTCAATCAAAGTTGCTGAAAAGTAGCCAATAATCTGTCATAAAATGGTTATATTCAATTAAAATGTCTAAAATTCAAGCAGTCTATAAGAAAATGCGAAACATCTTAAAATTCTGAAGCTTGATATGAAAAATATTCGAAATGATTGGAAATTTTCTTATACTCTTTTCAAAGTAAATGGAAATCGTATTTACAACACGAGCCGAAGTATTTTTAGATTGAGGAACATTATCATTCATTTCCGAACTTGCTCAACGCAGGATGCACTCTGTGGAAAGAGATTAAAGTGTTAGTTATATATTTTTATTTTTGATGTTGTTTCTACACTAATTAATCATGCCAGTTTCTTCTATACCAGCAAATGTCATTTATTCTGCAATGGCTCTGATAACAGTTTTGCGATTTGAGACCAAAGCTCCAAAACAGATGAAATCATTTCTGTGACAAAACAGATGGCTTGAGCACCATACTTCCTGATATTTGAATGTGGTTCCTTGTGTAGCAGCATAAAAGTATGTTATGACAATTTTTAGACTTAAAGAAAGATGGTAAAGCTATACAATACTTCAGAATTAAACATAGCTATCAAAGTCTGTGTAAGAAAAGTTATAAAGAATTGGGCAAAGTATAATTGTCCCGATTTTCAATAATTACACATTAATTACATCATGGTAATTAATAGTTACCTTTTAACTATGGTACTTCTCTTTATGCTAAGGTTTCAATTTGGAATTTTCTAGTTTATAATTTAAACTCGCTGAACATATTATTTTTAGTTTTTTTATCATTTTCATTTTATGATAAAAACAACAAATAAGAATTGAGATTTCAGTATATCTCGACCCTGAAATCTTGGCGTAATGTCATAAAAAATTCTGAAAAGAAATCGGCCAAACATTTAGTTAAATTTCAATGAACTTTAAGTCATACTATAAAGACAAACCAGTTGAATAATTGCAATCCGCTGATCAAAAGCATTTTGTGTAATATATTGTAGAATTTCGTTCCCTTTAGTAACTCTTGATTTGGAAGGCACTAAAGACAAGTGTTAGAACCATTATCACTCTTAATAGAATAATTATACTAAAAAAAATGCTTAAAATAAATCTGACTAAAGGAAGTTTTTTAATTTTTAAAAACTGCATCCATTATTAAAATTTGTCAGTATCTAAAGTCCTAAAAACCACTTTTTCTAGTCAATTCCAAATACTATGCTTGGTGGAAGAATATCAAATTTTTTAAGGGAAGAAAAGAATATTGGGATCCCCGCAATATTCTATAAAAAGGCTTAGAAATTTGAATAAATGCTTCAACAATAAACGTCAACTGCAGCTTTCCTTTTCTGAAACGTTTCTTTTCAAAAATGCTAAGGAAAACATGAGCTAAAAATCAGCTTAAAGATAAAACCTCTTTTTAGATAATAATAAAAAAGAAATCAGTATAGAGCCGTGGCAACTAGACATTATTTATAGATCAGATGATAATGCTGGAATTGAAAGATATGCGCGTGATGCCATTTTTCCGTCTTAAGCCTTGATAATGACATTTGAGAGTAAAAATTTCGGCGCAAAACTTCAGGCAGAAAGCGCAGAGCTTTTTGCATGTGGCAAAAG
>BGPR01051975.1:0-10707 GCA_013235015.1 Araneus ventricosus
TAAGATTACATTCTAAACGTGATTTGCCCAGCTGGTTTCGTTTTTGGATTATCGAGTTCATTTACACTCGGATAGATGGATCAACAGACAATCTACCCTTCGGCGGATTTAGCCCAAAATTTGATAAAAGGTCTGCATTTTTTTTATCTAAAAAATTTCCTTCATTTAGCTCGTTCACTTGTTATTATATCATACATGTTACGGTGAATGTTCAGTTGTTATTCAGTCCTATATGTTATTGCCGATGTGATTAACCGGCTAGTACGAATAATTACCGGTAAAAGTGATGAATCGATTTGTTACTTTGGACATTAATTATTTATACTAACCGATTAACCACATTAACCGTAACATACACACCGACAGGCAAGCAGATAGTCTTATTATAGTCAATATCCCACCGGGAAGCGAGACTCTGCTTACTTATATGGCAGGTTCTCATCCCGATATTTGAGTGGAGATTTACAATTTTGGTGTAAAGACTCCGCATTACATCTCATCGATTTACCTCTGTGCGACTTTGAGATATCATGCTCATGTACGCAACCAGCGGGAGTGTTCTCCCCTAACTTTCTCGTATACTTCCCCCAAAAGGTGCCGTTTCCCCTTCCCCCGCGTGGCTAAAAAAATTCGAACCTATTGTTACCCAGAATCCAATGACTATCAGAAGGTTTTTCATTATAGTGATTGAAAAATATCTAGGTAAAGAATCAAATTCAAAGAGATGCGTACCGATTTTCAGCTCTTACCGGCTCAAGGACAAACTGACGTAATTCGCTCCATAGCTTTCGAGTGCACAGGAGATTGCTTCCAGTACGCATGCGCGTGGAGATTCTTTTCAAAAGTAAATTATACGGACCGACAGACAGTCAACCCTTTGACGGATTTGGCCCAAAATTTTATACGGACCTACATTCATGATGATAAAACTGTGTACAAAATTTTATCCGTCCAGCTATTTAAGTTTTTGAGTTATAGTGTTCGCATGACCGCGGACAGACAGACTTCCCGTTAACAGATTTTCTCCAAAATTTGTTAGAAACCTACAAATTATGTGTCAAGTTCACATACCAAATTTCATCCCTTTTTCTCTAATAGTTTTCGAGTTATCGTGTTCACAGACAAACGTAATTCCAGAATTGTGTTTTTCGGACTCAGGGAGGTCTAAAACGTGGAGATTCGTCAAAATCTCGAGTTCGAATTTTTTGACGATTACAATACTTTCTCTTCGTATACGAGAAAGTAAAAACAGCCAGACAGAGATCTAATTCCAGAAATGTGTTTTTTCGGACTCGGGGAGGCCGGAAACGTGGCGGTTCAACAAAATCGCGAGGTCGAATTTTTGTACGATGACAATGCTTTCTCTCTGCATACTTCATTCGTGAAGAAATTAATAAAAAAATGTACAGATAGAGATGGGGATTCGGATAAGATGTATATACAGCTTATATTTGGCCTGAGGCGACGACTTTCATTTCTCCGGGAATATAACAAATAGAAAATTAAGATGAAATTTTTAGATTTTGAGTAAAATTATAAAAAAATACTCCAAAAGTAGGAGAAATGCAAAAATAATATAGAATTTTTAAATTTTAAGAGAAATTATAGAAAGATAATTACTTTAGGAATATAACAAATAGAAAATTCAGATGAAGTTTGTAAATCTTGAGTAAGTTAAGTTCATTTTATCTAATTTTAAGTGAAATTATAGGAAAATATTTTTGATTATACGAGCAGTTACGGGTCATTGCGTTTCTCAATAGCTTTCTTGCGAAAATCGGAGGTTATAGCAATTTTATATTTTACATATATCTATTTTCAAGCCTTTTTCCTACTTTCGCAAGCCATAAGAGATGAAACGCATCGAGTTCGAAACGATTCAGCTAAAATAACTTGAGGTATCACCGGTTGAGATTGGTTTAAGTGACAGACGATCTCTTGGATTCGGGCCAGGGTAAGCTCCTTAGAACAAGTGCGTGCAATACTGATTGCTACACCCGAAAATCGTTAGATTTTTATCATCTGAAAATACGAGAAGATTAATTCCAGTTTAAGTGAATTAAATCGTTTAGAAGGAAAAAATGTAAAAACAGGAGTAATCTGAAGGAAAATTCATTTGCTCGAGTAAGGTTCATTCGAGCGTTAACTCGATCAAATTATAAACATTCATGCAAAACGGTTGCAGATGTAATCCAAATTTCCCAAAATTCTAGATAATTACTTATTTCATTCTAGTAAACAATTTATGTTGCACTAGCGTGTTCTTCGACTTTGTAATTGTGACTTCTTGTGAATGTGTAATACTCAACTACACTCTAATTCCCAGTGGCAGAATCACCGCGACGCTGCGTCGTACGTCGCAGATTTTGGGCAATGTCTGCAGACTATTTTGTAATAAAGTTTATCATGTGCTTATAAAATAAATCCCATCATGAAAAATATCAAAGTTATTAAAGACACTTTCAAAAGAACTTAACAAATATTATATAACGCACATTGCTAAAATATGCAATCCTCTCTCGCGCCCCCTCCCCCTTTCTTCCTTAAGCTGAATGGGCTCCCCTAGTGACTGCAATTTGACCTGGAATTACGCTAAGTGCCTCATATTGGTATTGGTCACGGCCAATGTTTTCTACGCGTTTCTTCCCGATACGTTTCTGGCACTGAGCTTTTGGTTTCTGGAATTAACACGTGATTTTTACTTTGAGATGGCTGCGTACATAGATAAAATTCGTTGTTTCGATTGCGATGCTACGTTATTACGAATCGCATTATTTACGCCAGCTGAAAATAAACCTCTGAAGTTTCGATCGATCTCTACAGCTGCAATTCAATCATTTTTTAAAAACGGGAGCGCAAAAAGAATCTGAAATTGATAAAGATGAGGAACAGAGTCCAAGCCAAAATTGCCCCAATTTTAAACGTTCTAAGTATCAGTTAAGAAATATAGAATTCATTATTATACAGACTTTCAAAATGTACCTAATGTATGTACAAATGCAAAATTCCATGAAATCAAAAGTTGTATCAAGAATTTTAGAGGATGACAGCTCTGTTCTTCCTTGTTTTAAATAATAAACAATGATACTATGAAATTTTATATATGCATAGTCGCAGAACAATTTATCAGTTTGTATACAAACCATTAAAATGCATATCAGGAAAAATGTGCAAATAAGTTTCAAAGTTTTTGTTTCGTAAAAAAAGCAATTATTTATTGCATTTTAAATTAAAAACATACAAGAAAGACATTTTTTGACATACTTATTTTTTTTTTTTACAATAAATAGGAGGCATAAATTTTTAAATAACATCTAACTTATTGAAGAATATTTCATTTATATGAGCTAATAATGTATTGTTTTGAAAAAATCACCAAAACAGAAAGACACCAAGTGTTGTGTTTAAAACAGAAAAGTACCCAAATATAATTTTCTGCATAGGTATTTGTATAGTATGCTTAATATTACTTCTGAAACAACTTGATACTTCATTACTGTTAATTATCTTCCCAAAGAAAGGATTAATCTTCATATGCTTTTGTTTCTTAATTTATACAATTATATTATACAAATAATATAGAAGTTATATGGTTTTTAATTTATATTTATCGTATTTTAATAGTTGTAAGTTGATATAAGTATTTGAAAAAAGACAGCAAAATATTTATTGTCCCACACTATTCTGCAGACTATTTTTAAGAGACCCAACCTCCGTTGCAGACTATTGAAAAGTATTCTGCCACTGGGCTCTAATTCAATTTGAGCAACCCAGAATTGAATTCTAATTGAAAGTTATGTAAAATGTGAAATGAATATTTGCCTCATTAGATTCTAACAGGAAAAAACTTTATTGCATTGTGTTCTTCGCAAAGCAATGAAATCCCTTCATAACGAGCCCTCGATGGACCGATCCAGAAGTTCGCTATAAACGAGTGTTCACTATATCGATTTTTCAAATATTGGCTGCACAAGATTTCCTATAACTCTTAAATGCTTTTTTGTGCTGAACAAACACTAATCCCTATTAACACGAGTTGCTGTGCATTATTGTCACGATATTTTTATGATATTGTACTGCATTCAGAATACGTGGAGATATCGTGCAATATCTTGCTCTAATGAGGATAATACTAAATTGCAATTAATAATGGGCTGTAATAAATTAAATATTTGCTCTTAAAAATCAAACAGTGAAACTAATTATACTCGCATTTATTTCTCTACAGTATGAAAATAAATCTTGATTTTTCGTTAAAGAGCTGAAACTGAGCTTGAAAAGTGGAAATTTCGGCTCGCTCTATCCGAATTCCTTGCTTTTGAAGGTCGTTACGAGCGTTTGAAAATGCATTAGTGACGTAGGAGTTCGGTTGGGACCGCTTGAATAGTTCGTTATAGCCGAGAGATCGTTATATCCCGGGCTCGTTGTATTGGGGTTTGACTGTATTTGCAATCATCTAGTGAGCCATTTCTGGGAGAAACGTTTTTGCATATCCTCGGTTCGTATTACTGAGAACTACCGCCTTGACTTGGGTATTCAGAGAGTATTAAGCCAAAATTCGGAGCAGGTTTGGACCTGCAGCCTAGTCTGCATAAATCTTATTTGTGGAGCAACACGATTAGAAAACATGATATTCTTTTCTTCATGCAGTTCTAACCGTTTTTAAACCAATTCATCTTTATGAAACTTAAATTTGGCCTTCTAATTTATTTAAACTCTTTTTGTGAATTATCCCATTGTCCTGATATTTTTTCATTCCACAACTCGCGTTACATCTAATTTTCGACCCCTGATGTAGAGTTCTGATGTAGTCGATGGAAATTAGATGTAGAGATTCAGTTCTATTGTAAGAGTGCTTTGATTACACAATGGACTGCTTTTGATGGATGCGACATTCGATTCTTATATCGCTTTCTTTGTTATTCTATTTGACCTTGAAGTTGTGAGAGGTTAAAATGACTGCCACACTTTCGCGGAGCTTCAAAACAGGGTGTTGATCTAACGAGTCAATTAGCCTTGAGTATGTGTGCAGGAGGTGTTCACCTCCTTCACCGCGCAGAGTCGGAGGCTCCCGTGCACAGATATGGAGTAGGGTCTGTAGAACCTAAATAAGTTAATAAATCAATAATATTCTTTAATTTTTAATATAAAAAAGCAACATATGCATCATTTATTCTTATCTAAATTGTACTACCTAACTACCATCAATATAATATTTACCATGCAGATAAATTTTGGGGCGAAGTTCGTTTAATCATTCGCCTCATTGGCGGACACCCGCGACTCGCATTGAGAAGCAAAGTCAAAATACTCTGTCCTATTTTAACTTACGCAGCCCAAATCCGGGGACTTGCAGCAGAAACGCACTTAAATAAAATTGAAATTCTACAGAACAAATTTCTCCGTATCGTGACGAATGCGGTATGGTACGTGACAAATAATGTCATACATGGCGACCTGAAAATTGATAAAATTGTAGACTTTCCAGAAGCTGTCTTAGAGCTTCTTCAACGGACATCGCGATTTTGAACTGCGGTCAGGTGTCGAGGACGGCACCCCTCTCTAAACTTCCGCACCGCACGAGCGCGAGGGCGTTGAGTCGCGATGTCAGATTTAGACCATAAACACGCTGAATCTTCTGTGGAATCAGGTTTCGAACCTGGGATCATCTGATTCCAAAGCCTAGACCGTGGCCTATTTATGTTTCTGTGTTTAAACACATGTATATATATTTTTCTTTTAGTTTTCGCCTTATTTGATTAATTCCATTTTCTTTGCAGGCTTTCTTGGAGCCTTATCTTCGAACTCAGCAGAACAAGAGGAAGTCTTCTAGATCTCTCATCTCCTCCTCTGTGGACAACCTCAACAGCGAGACCATAGAAAACGACAAAACGTGGACATACGGACATTATAAATCACTTTCAACGAGATTATGAACCTAAATTTATATGAAGAACATCTTGTCAGCCATACTCTGCGTCTGAAAGAAAAGCTTGAGTGCACGTTTGTTGTCGAAGCCATATCTTGCGAAGTTACTGAAATGATTGTTGATTTTGGATCTGTTGTTTACAAGACTTTTTTTTATCCGATCATGCCAAGATTTACGAAGTTTGTGTTTTCCAGAATGTCCCAAGTGCCATTCCAGAATATAATCTAAGTTTTTCCAACAGGAATATCTTTTTAATCAAAATAAAAAGATATTTTGTGTCATATAAGAATTAGCATCCTGTGGTTTGGAAATTTTTACCCTGTTTGTGCAATTTCTGTGTTATTATTGTCTTGTTAAATAATACTTGTGAGCGATGAGTAGACCATAAAATGCTCTACAGTGATTCTGAAATGTGCGTCTTCTACTTCGACCTGCTATATTCTCTGGCTGCTGCGTAATTATTATTTATCAATTTAGCTCTGTGGATTAGCAGCTATTTTGTGATCTTTTAAAGCTGTTTTATTTTAAAACATAATCCGATTATGATGGGAATGTGCTATTTTATTATTAGAATATTTCATAAACCGTTCCTTGTTTTGAAATGATGCAATGGTGCTACGTGGATTTTGTTGAGGGAAGCTTGTGTCCATTTTACAGAACTATATCTACAATTTTGTAAGTACTTTTATGGAGCACCGAGAATTGTATGGAATCTGTACTTTGTGAAGGGTCGAGAAACGAAAGTGGCTACTTAAGATTGAGGCATATGCGATTTTGCCATTTTGGAAGTGACATGGATGTTGTAGATTATTTAATGGTTTGTTAATGATTGTTACGCAGTATTTGGTTGTATTTTCGAAATGCAGTTAAGTGTTCTTTGAAATATTATATCTGTTGTAGAAAATACCTTCCATAAATATTATTATTTTTGAGCTCTTTCATTATTTTAACTTCTACAACTTGTGCATTATCATAACAAATTTACATTATAATAACATATTTACATTCACAACTTAAGAAGGAACTTAATTACATGAAAAACATTTTTCAGTCCTATACAGGGAGATTCAAAATACACTGCGCAGACTGTTGAGAGAGGTAGAAAGCGCGAAAACAGAATCCACCGGAGACGTCACCCGAAAGAGCTCAAGGATGCACAAATATGTAGAAGTGATGAGTTAATAAAGGGTGGAGACTGTTTATTTGGCGATAGTTTACACTCGGACAGAAAGACCCGTATTCACGCAACTTCCGCTGCAAACATTTGATGATGCGATGCATGTCTGTTTGGGTACCGTTCCGCATACAATCGTGCCTTGGCCCTTTTGCCACACCAAGAACTGTCTCAAACATCTGTCGCCAAAATTTGGCGAGAAAGAATTCCAATGAGAAATTCATAAGTTCTCGATTTATTAAAGAACTTACGAACATCTCATTCACTACTATTCGTAGAATGATGCGCTTACGTGTTTTGTTGAGGATAAACGTCCCTTCAAATTTGGTGTAGTCTTTTGTAAACACCCTGTATAAATCGTACTTCGATAAGGAGTCACTTTTCACAGACATGCTAATGCAATTTAACAAACTCATTTAAAGATTTTTAATCTTCTTACTTAAACCCAACTGTTTCTGGAATGAAATTAGATGTCGATTCATGTTTGGAATTTTTTTTAAAAGTTAAATTTGCGGGCAATATTTCAAAAATTCACATCACAAGCAAGAATTGGTAATTTTAGGAAGGAAATGTATCGCACAATACTGCAAATTCAAAGCTTTCATTCCATTTCGTTTAGGAAACATATAATAGGTTTTAGAAGTACAGAAAGCACCGAACGTCTTTCAAGGGACTGATGTAAAGACGTATAATCGAAATTTTAATGAACAGCTTTGACTATTACAAATTTAATAGTGTTATTGCAAAGTGATTTAAAAGTATTCATTTTAAAGTACTAGTATGGAAATAAATAACTTTTATCATAAAAGTTAGAAGAATCATGCCTTTATCGCATATCTTGTATCTCTTATACGATTTACGTGCATGCAGGTAGGCGTTTCATTAAGAAAATCTTTAACCGCCGTCTGACTTGTTGATTTTCTGCGAGTATTAAGTCCAACATTATGAATCGAATTCAGTTCATCGAATGTTTTGTCACTTTTCTTTTGACAAAAGAGATAAGTTGGAAGCTTTTGAATAGAGTCCATATGGCCTTTAAAGAAGGGTTCATCATCACTTAAATTAGCCCCAGACAATTTGCGTTCTATTCATTCATCAATTGTGAAGTCTTTATCACGGTGCACGTGCTGAGAAGGAGGAGGTTTTAGCATTTTAGAACGGAAGAATGCATACGAATGAATCGGGACTTCGACGTAGAAATGAGAAACGTATAAACGGTGCTTGACTGTACTTGGTCGCATTTAACTCCTAAGCGTCCAATGACGTGTCGTGCAAAGAAAAAATTACAGAAGTTTTGCTACTTGAATCTGTCAAAGTAGCAGTTAATTTAAAAGACAAAAATCATTCGAACACTCTTGAGGATTTCACGCGTCGTTTACTTTCTAATTTGGAGGTATAACAATAAATGTGCAAAATAGGATGTGTTAGGAGATTAATTTGTCCGTCGAATGATTAATGAAGAAAACAGACCTAATAAAAATGTAATTAAAATAAGGCATGTAATCTGAGGAGTTTCAAGTAATTTTCATTCAATAAATATAATTTTTTTAAAGAAAACATCGACATTCCATTCTAATTTATCTTTAAATAAAAGAATTATACGAGAAAGTAAGAATGCTGTAGTTTTGTTTCGTTTTAGTTTTCAAACGAATATGGAGTTATTCACGGGAGGAAAGATGACTTATTTTGCAATGACGTAAGTTCTGGTCATTTCTAGTAGAGCATGCTTGATGAGGGATATCTATTCAAATAAAACACTAAAAATTGTGAAATACAGTCTTTGACCAGTTTATTACGCGCCAAGTTATTTTTTTAAAAAATTACAGTCACTGACCAAATTATCAGTGTACCACACGTTTTAAATATATTTATTAAATGAAGTATTTTTTATTATTCTTGTTTGCGAAATGGTACCTAAGTACGTTGCTTCGAAATAATTGCTGTAAATAATAAAAATTTTGACGTTAGAGCAACATTTTGTTCTTATTTTTATAAACAAATACAAATGAAGTAACAATATGTAATTTTTATTAATTAGGGCTTGGATGCTTCTTGACATGCTGTTTATACATAAATTCACGGTCTAACAGTCTCTTTTATGCGCATCACAAATGGAACTGGAGATCGTCTCAGATTTTCGTGCTCCTTCACGCATGTGTGAGGCCATGTGACCGATGGGCGTTGCCAAAACTTGCTATTGATATTTTACCGCCACAAAACAGTGGGATATAAACGTAAACAGTTAGATTAAAATAAGAACATTTTTGTGCTATATTGTGCAGAATCCCACCGGGGAGCACCGCGAGTACACGAATGAGAAGCCGTCGAATATTTAAGCGGGTTCTCACTTCCCTAGCGGGTACAATAATGGTGGGGGTCGAGTTACGCTCCTCCAGTGATAGTACGCACCTCCTACGGGAGGGGTCGGGCCGTGGCCGGTGATGGCTATTAGAATTCCGGCCTCAGTACTCGAGGAATTGCAGCGACTGTCATTCAATGCCCCCGAGTGAAGGCAGAACGGGGGTGACTCCGTTAAGGTAGATTACGCATACTACCTTCTAAATGATGGTATCTGGTGAAAGAAAAAAAACCCGGGCGTTTAATAACTTGGTGAGGGGCTGTTGTTACCAAGTATGCAAGATGCCTCTGTCTCGACTTTTAAAATAATAGACATTGTGAGATTTCCGTGATAATAATGACATATCCATGAAAAACAGTTTAAATTATAAGATTTCAAGCGTAAGTCAAATAAAGGACAAACGAAACCGTGTAGCGCTGTAATAATCATGTGTCCTTTCAGTCTCGAAATAAGCAGCAGCGAGATTATTCTTACGAAGAAACCCGCTGCGTATTATTTCTAAGCTATTAATATTTGTTGGAAAGACGGCAATTTTTAAACCCCCTCGAGCAAACGGACGAGACTTCAAAATGGCGTCAACCTTGTGTTTACATGCAACAAGTTGTTTGCAATAAACTGTGCAAGATCCCCTGTTTTTAGTTTAGATGGAGTTGTCTTGTTCGTTTTCAATAGTTTCGCACTCGAGTTGCTCAGAGGCAGGAAATATAACTAAACGCTTACCGACTTTTTAATTGTCTACCGCAGGATACATTTCAATAATGAGAAATACGCTTGTCCTTTTACTTTCTCGTGTACGGAGTATACCAGGCCCAGATTTCTCGTAGGGCCAACCTAGGCCCTGGCGCACAGCCGTTTGGGGGAGCATATACAGAAGAAAAAACAACCCAATATTTACACATTTTTCAGCGTTATTTTCGAAGGCCGTATAAAATGATGTTTTTAAAATTTAGATTCGTTACATTAAATACATTTAGCGATACATTTTTTGTCTTCTGTGGACTTTATCGTCCTTGACCTTGAATTGATTTGCAGTGAAAGATATTATCCGTCCACTTCAATGACCCTTCAAACCTATTGGCGGATCAAAGCGCGAACGAAGAAGTTCTATTAGATATTTCAGACGATTTCTAGAAATGGAGTATTTTTGCAGGCGTTGTTATTTCATAAATAGCGCAATTTTGAATTAAAAATTGAATGTGGCTCACAGACTGTATTAAGTGCTTATAGGCTTCAAAAATAAATTAT
>BGPR01051976.1:0-10707 GCA_013235015.1 Araneus ventricosus
CTTTTTGACCTTGTTTTTATTTTTAGACTACAAAATTTTATTCCTTTTCCTCTCCCAATGGCCGTTTTTATCCTGTATAGGACATAAAGTAATTTTTAACTCGCGCAGTTTTACTCAAGAAAACATTCTGTAACTGATAATTTGATATTCCCTTATACGCGGGACGTGCATTACCATTGACTAACGGAATTTATTCCTCTCTATCTCAGAAGTAGTTATTATTATTATTATTAATTTATGTATTTTTAATTATATGTTTGGTACAGTTTCTATTTGTGTGTTGTGTGTCGTTTGATGTGTAATATTGTTTGTGTATGTTTTGTTTTTATACTATGGGGTTTCAATATTTGACCTTCTTATATATCTGATTTTTACTGCTTTTTCTGTGTTTATTTGTTTGTTTCTTTTTCAATACTTATCTATTTTTATATATTTTTACTGTTCCTTGTTTGCCCGAGCAGTAAATCAAGCTATTTTCTCCCCACCGAGGTGGGTCGAACCATGTTTACACTCCCAGCTCTCTTGTATTTAAAATTACTGCCCCTGTTCGGGCAATGCCTGTATCATTTTTTTTATTGTACCCAATAAATCCCGTCCTCCACATGCTGGTGGAGATCTCCCCACTGGTCCTCTACCGGCCTTACACCCTTTTTGGGTAGGCCGGGCCTTTGTGGGTATTTTTACGCCACATGCTTCATTATCTCAAGATCTTAGAAGACAAACGGGTCTATTCTTGTACCCCGGTTGGGTTGGGAGAGTTTCGCCTTTCGACCGCGGGACGTTAATGGCTGTTTCTCGGCCGAAAGAAGGGGTCTGATTCTCGTACTTCGGTCGTTTCGAACATCGCGCTTTACGCTAGGAAGTGACGTATTTCTGCTGCGCGCGCAGCAAATCAAGCGATCTTCATGCGATATTTTTGTTTATGGTTTCAGATTCAGTTCGAGTTTTGAATCGCTAAAGGAACTATGGCGAAGCGTACATTTGCTTCCCAATTCGAAATTATGTTGGATTATTTTGAAAAATATCCACAAATTTTAATGGGGAAAGTTGATCGCATCTTCTCAAGAGACACCAAGGGTAAGAGGTGGGAAGATTTAACTTCTGCTCTTATAAGATGCATTATAATGCATCTTTCTTGCTTTCATAAGTCCATTGTTAATGGGGAGGTTAAACCATTTATCTTTTACAAAATATACATTTATAATAATATTATACATTTATAGAACATAAATTTCAGTCTTTTTTTCAATATATTGATGTAATTTTACCAGTTTTCTAGAGAGAGGAAAAGTAAGAAACTTTTTTCCATGCCAATTATTTTAACATGAATAAATCTTATAAATTAATATTACAAACCATTTGTTTATTTTTCCAATTACATAAGAAAATAAAACATGAAAAAGTTATTAAATTCAGCAAGTTTTCACAACATTAAAAAAATTACATCTTTATCAAGGAACAAAAAAAATTCTTTTATTGTCAGATTTTGCAATTACTTTGTAAATATTTGACAAATTTCATTGAATTAAAACCCAAATAAAAAAATTGTAATGATATATACGGAATGAGGAAAGTCATTCCACACTCAATGTTAAAAAAATGTTAAAATGTTACCCTAATTTAATTTAATAAGAAAATATTAAGTAATTAAATCTTTAAATGTAATTTATCTTAGCTAATTATCAACTATCATTATTGACAATCTTGATGGAATAGTAAAAGATTTAACTACTTTTAATGATTTAATTACTTTAGATTGTCGTATTAAATTATTAGATTAAATTATTTAAATTCGATAAAAGATTTAACTACTTTTTAAAAAATCTAATGTAATAGATAAATTCTTCTTCAGATTGGTCAAATGGATTACATTTATCCCGATAATCACTTTCAAAACACAATTAACGTCTTAGCAGCCTCCATTTTAAACGGAAATTTGATAAGTTCTGATATCGAAACAACACTTCTCGCCATCGAATAGCGTTTACGCCAGGTACAGAGCTGGCGAGAAATCGGAGTTCTTTTTCCGACCGAGCGAGATCCCAACCGGTTGGAAAAACGGGTACGAGAATCGCGCTTGTCGTTAACGGGCGGAAAAAGTGACGTCTCCCAACCCAACCGGGGGTACCAGAATAAACCCGTATGTTAAGTCAATGGGAATCTTCAAAATTTCAACACTCTGTTCCAAGATATTAATTAATGTTTAAAGTTGAGTTTTCTATTGTTAAGACTTAAGGATGCTTTGAAAATATTAAATTTTATGTTCCTATTGTTGTAGCTCTTAATGTTTACTTAAAATAAGAGCCTAATTTTGTGGTCCATAATCTCGTCCATAAGGGTCAAGCCTCCTGGTAATGGAGTAAAGTCCTACACTCTGCGTGTTCCACCCTAGTTACGATAATGATTGTAGTGCTTCGTTTATTTGCTTATTCATTTTAACAGGAATGGGACCATGATGTCTTAAGGCTTTAATTTTTAAAAGTATAGGGCAATTCTTCGAATCTGCAAAACTTGATAGGAATATTTCGTATTTTCTTCTTTCAGCTAATTCTTAAAATCCTAAATGTTTGTAGCTTTTTATAACAGCTACTGCATCATATCGAAAAAGAAAAGACAACAAAGGTATTTTCGATGAAATAAAGACTCCAGACCCCAACACTTAGATCATGAAACCTAGAATCTAAAGAGGCCATATATTAAGGAAATGAAAGATGACCAAAAAAAACAAAATTATGGGGATTAATAAAAAGTGGAACTGTATAATTTGTTTTAACAATATCTACCAAAATATTAACGTATTTCAGCATAAGAACACAAGGTTTTTAGGGATTCGAATCCCTAATTCTTGATCTTTTAATCGTATTCCTCCATTAATTTCTACTATGCTAAGAATATTTCTATCTTTCACTTTTGATACAGTTGGTTTGGTAGGGAAAAACACCTACGTGTGTTGAATGAATGACTCATCTTTCATTTGCTTCTAGAACAGATATCGATTTATATTTATTTTCTCACTAGTATTATAATAATCCTTCTGGGTTTGAATCCAAAAATCTAATTTTCTTATAGTTTCTTTAGCCTCCATTCCGTTTGAGTGGATACTTTATGAAAAACATTTGGAAGAAGAGAACCGTGGATTCAATAAGTTTATCTCCTTACACCCGGATTATTCTAGACCTTGAATCAGTTTTCATTTTGCAGTTCTTAATACGGGTGTCTTCTTTTAAAGTTTTCATTCAGCCACAAATGGTACGAAAACGAATATGCTTAAACTCCGTTTCCTCTGTTTAATATTTCCTCTATGGAAACTGGACAATATTTTCGGTCCTTCAAATTTTTGTGGATAGTTAACTAATAGGTATTCATTCTTCAAATAATAACGAGGTTGGTTTATTGTTTCGTAAGTTTAGCTATAAATTTTTGTTGAAAAATACATTTTCATTTATTAAAAATTGCAATACAATTGATTAAAAATATCTTCGGAGTAAAATTATTTCTGTATTGAAATTTTAACATTACTTCTTTTCTGGAAGCTTCTTTGAATTCAAAAATATATCTTTATTATGTATATTTTGTTTAATGTCGAATAAATTCTCAGGTAAATGGGTGATTCTTCCACTTTAGGAAGACATGGGAGTAGTTTGTGAATGACATTACTGATAGTCAATTTTTTATTTCCTGTAAAAGTTACGACACTTGCAGAGAATGTTAAGATTTCCAAAAAAAGATTTTGTACTAATTTATATAGTTCGTAAAATCTTATTTAATGTAAAACTGACATCAATGATTTGGGAAAAACCCACTCTTGTATAAAATCCGGTTTGCCATTTAGCCGAAATCTAAGTTTTAAGCAACGTTTTCTTATAAATGTTTCTTTTTTGTAATGTAAATATATTTAAATTCTGTCTTGTACATTAAAGGAAATTATTCCATTTCCAAACATATATTTCTTTCACTAAATCTTAGCTTGTCTAATAAAAGAATTGTAGCATTGCAAAGCCTGAAGGAAATTAACCCCTTTACTGTGTAGTTTTTTACCGTCTAATTAGATACCTCCCTTCTGCTTTGGCATTGTCTTGTCGTATTTATTCAACAAAGAGCTCGTAGAACACGCGAGTTGCTATCGGATTACCGGTCATTTTTGTATCGATTGAATAAAATTAAGTCTATGAATAATTTAATTTTAAATTATAACTGTAAAAATGGTATACATTACCATTAGGAAAAATATGTTCAGCTGAGTCTTGGATTAAATTTTATTCATTTTCATGCATTTGTATATATTTACTTGATTTATTGTACCCCTTTAACAGTAAACTATTTCTCCGAACACTTATATCCTTAGCCAAATACTGTTCCAGCCTGAAACATATAATTAACACTTTCCTTCATACTTTTGTGTGAGGCAAAGTGTGTTAACGTTATGTTTCATTGTAGTAACGTTATGTTTCAAACCAATGTCTTATATGGAAAAATAAGACGGCAAAAGCATGACATTTGCAGCGTATATGCATCCTTTAAAATTCTTTCATTCATATGCTATTTAAGCTCCATGCTATTATTGTTGCATGTTAAACACACGATGACGGAAACGGGTTTACATTATTTATTATGAAGGTATTACAGAAGAGTAGTGGAAAATGGTAATGAATGATGGCGATTGATTCCGAATTAGTATGAAGTGTTTTGTTGGTTCTTCTGATACATTTCCATTTTTGGGCAATTCAAAAAATTCGTTTCCAATCAACAAAATTGCTCTCTTAAAATATTCGAAAAAGAATTGCAGGTCACTAGTTTAATACAAAGTTGGCAGGACTCCGGCTTGAGCCACAGTTTCTTCCTATAATTACTGATGTTCAAATTTTGGGTTTTTGAAGATCCAGATAAATCCGATAGTCTAGATAAATCCGAAAATCATATTTGAAATCAAATAAAATCTCCTTTCAGACGATTTAATATTGGGTAAAAGTAATTCAATGAATAATCTAAAGAGTCTTAACTAGCAGTACCCGTTATTGAATTTTAAATATCAAAATTGGCTACTCTAAAGATATTGAATTTAAAATTAAATATGCTGATTGTATCCTGTCCAATATATTGAATGCAAGTCGTTCCTTCTCATTATGAATGTTTGTAACTTCGATGCTTCTGCAGTACCTTATTATTTGGGATTCAAAATTTTGCAATTTATTACATTTAAGAATTTAATATAAAATATTACATTTAAGATTTTAATTTACACTAATTTTCTACTAGATAAAATATTAAAGGACAAAATTATAATAAAGTGATTAAGTTAAAATTTCTTATTGACCTATAACTATAGGCCTAGATCGTATTTATAAAGTTTTATGAAGAATTGTCCAAAATATATTAAGACTTTGTGTACTTTTGAATTATTTATTATCGTTCACATATTATCGACATGAGATGATTTGCGTTTTCTGGCAATACATGCAGTAAGCTGTAATAAAAATCCAAATATTATGAATTTTGTAATAAAGGTGTCATGAGAATATTTCTGCGTACGCTTTGATAGATACTGCTATGCATCTTCACCAAAGAAATTGCTATAACCAAAAAACATTATTAATAATATCATTGAGTGAATTTTTATTATAAAACATTGTACTTTTGAAAATTTATTGTACCAAACGGCATTAAAAAGGGAGGAATTAACACCATGATCTTCTTGAAGTGTACCCGCATCAGTGTATTAAAATTATTCCTAATAATTTCTTCCTACATATATCTTCACAATGCTCAAAACAGTTTTTAATTTCCATAAGAATAAATTGTTCTTATCGATATTAAAACTTTATTCTATAAACATGAATTTCTAATAAGCGCTTTGCTCAAAATAAGACGACTTTATAAAATGTTTGTTATGGAAAGCCGCAATGTGTTATAAACAATTTAAAAGATAAAAATTATTTGGGCACAAACATATCAACCCCCCCCCCCCTTGATGTTCTTATGCCGATAGAATTGAAAAATATCTTCAGCAGAATTGCCATCTAATTCATATAAAAGGTATTAAACCGTTGAGGATTCAAGCCGCAAGAGAAGAAATCCAATATAGGAGGAATAATACTTGAATGCATTTATTTAATAACTAAAACTATTTTCTCAAACTTAGTCTAGAACGCCGGCGCTGTTTTTCACCTGCAATCTTGATTTTACCCACCATGTTTTAATGCCTAGACTAATATTTCCCATGAATAACGTCAAGTCGGAATTTTATAAGGTATTCGAAGAGTTAATTTTTATATTCCAGCTTTCATTGCACTAAAATTTCGAAATGTTCGTTTCTTATAAAAAAAATAATTCTTCATTACTCGGAACAGTTACATTTGGAGCTTATGATGTGCCAGTTTTACCATTTTCTGTAAAATTATTGGTTTAGAAAATTAGCACCTGTATATATAAAACAAGCTATGTTGTTGTTCGCAATGAAAAACACAATTGTTTTCTTTTTAGCTCCTGAATGTCAGATTGCTGTACAAAGGCATAAATTTTATGCTGCACTCGAGCCATATGTATATGCTAGTGACGCCATCGTCAAAGGACGAGATAATCTTCAGAATTCATGGCTGATGCAAGTTACCTTTCAAAGATTAGATTTTTATAAAGTGGAAGGGCCCAATGGCGCGAACTGCGACAGTGGAGAGAGCTGCGCCAGTGGAAGGGCCAGTGGACGAATTGCGCCAGTGGAAGGCCAGAAATTTCAGAGATTCTCCTAATCAAATTTATTTTTACAAGGTAGGACTATATTATTTTGGAATTTTTGTCGCTCAAAACTGTATCTAATGATATACAGAATTCAATCTCGCGCATTCAGACTACAACTGCAGGATGCTTTCTAAAAGTTTTCAGAGAGTTCAAAACATATAATGAGGTAGAAATGATGGTGCGGAAGAAAGAAATTGAGAAAAAAAATTATCGAATCATCAGATAAAAAGTCGATTTGATAGATGAAATCCCCCTGCATTTACTAAAAAGTTCGCTTTTCACAGATCTGTGACGAAATCACTTGGGCGAATTTTTAAAAAATTTCACTAAACGTAAAGGCTTTAGTTTAAAAATTGCATTTCTTATAGCTGTCTGCAATAATTTAAATGTTTGTGATCTTCCATCGTCGACCCTTAAAACATTCCTTATCCAATGGATGACTGGATCGGTGTGGATGATAAATACTTGTGATCATATTTATAATGAGTTAATCGCACTCGTCGAAAAATTAATTTTCATATAGTAGAATCCGTTTCGGAGAAGCCCGTCTCGATTTCATCTCGGAAAATTCTTTACATTTCTGGAATGCGCTACCCGATTCATTAAAAGTTCCATGAAATTCATCCTCCACGATCTTCTGTACTTTTTCTTCATTAATTTAATTCGAACGCGATCAAAATTTGTCGCATGTATTCAGCATAGGACGCCATTCAAACATCCGTGTACGAGGTGGGGTGTGACAATCCCTCAATTATGCGAAAGATAAAAACTATTTGCTAAACTGCAATTGCGGGAGATGATTCTTTGAGAAGGTAATGTACTTGGATACCCTTTTTAAAAAATGCATATAAACTGGTAAATAAACAGCCTTTCGGCTCTTTCATATTTGCGGTTCTCTCAAATGAGGCCGTTCATGTGACGCGACGTGTTTTTCTTCTCACTAATCGGAAGGGTTAAGAAAAAAATTGGTAAAGCTAAAAGAATGAGTTTTACTAGTTTTTGGTATTTTTTAAAGTAGTAATAAAATTCCTGGATTATTAAAAGGAATACGGATGGCTCATGCGAGATGTTTCGGAACATCTTGGAAATTTAATCATACATTTTCTTCTTTGAATGAGACACTATTGCTGTTGCATAATGCAGGAATAGCGAATAAGTTAAAAATAATCCAAAGTCAATAAAATCGTTTCAGGAGTTTCAACTGTTCTGAAATTATTCAAGGTGTGATTAGTCCCTAGTTAGACTGACTTTCGGATCTCACTTAATCGGGGGAAGTAAATGCAATCTTGAAAAATAAGGAAAGCTTTTCGAAGAATTCTGTTAGCCATTTAACCCTCTGATTCCTAAGGCCATTGAAATAAAGGTACCTCAAAATACGGGAACGTCCAATGTCCTCTATCAAAGATAAGGGAAATTCACTTTCCTCCTCTCAAAAACCATAATGACTGCTGGCATTGTCCGAATTGTAAGAAATCTCTCCTCTTCACTAAACACGTTTGGGCGAGCCACTCTAACGAAGAAAGCACGCGCTGTGGGTGGGTGTGAAATCAATCGCCCTTAACGAAAGGGGGTGGAAATTTCAGAGTGACATTCGGACGGCTATCGTCTTTTTCTTGAAGGGACGTACGAGACAGTCCCGTATCGATAGTTAAGGTATTCTATTGAGTGAGCATCGACCAATATATTTTTAAGTGTAAATTGTATACTCTCAATATCAAGGAATTAAAGCAGTCATTTATTACAATAAATACCACATTCTGCAGTTATTAATTTGGGTGTAGTTCACAAGTCCCAAGAGGTTATCTGAGATGTTTACGCAAACTAAAACTGTTTAAATTCTACTTAAAAATTTAACTTCTTTAAGCCAAAGAAAAGTCGAATACAACTTAATTTTTAAATGAGCTAAAATTTTGTAAAAACAATGATCAACTCTTGAATCTTTCCGAAATTCAAAATATGGTTAAAATTTCTTAATCGGGGAAATTAAGAATCCGAATTAAAAATTCCAGACGGATCTTTAAGGCCTTCCCGAATACTGCAAACTGTCATCTTTTGATCGGCAAGAATACTGAAATTCAGATGGACGATAATTTCTAAATTTTTAAGCAGTCGTTAAATCTCATATGACAAGAGTTTTGAACAGGCTTCACGGCCTGTATTCCCACTGTTCTCAATTTTTAACTCTTCTTGTCAAAACTTTCTGAGCTTTTCATCATAGTAAGGTTTGAAACTTTCGAGCTATGTAGAAGCTAGGATTTTCTATAGTAGAAATGGATTAGTATATTGCCAATCAATTATGGAAAATTTTCGAGAATGTTGGATTAAGGTTATAATGTAGCACTCAATCTACAAATATCTAATTGACTAATTAAGGAGCCATTTATCACTATGCCCCTAAGCCAGAGAAAAGTTAAAATTTTCCCTCAAATGCCTTGTCATCTATAAAACGTATACTGCGGTATGGAAACCTTTTAGCACGGTGTGGATAAACATGCGGTTCAGCGAAAGTTTGAGAAACATTCGTTGCAAGATAACGAAGGCAGACAGAAGTCTTTCCAGTCTTAATTTCCAGGCGCATTAGATCGCATTTCTGATCAAGTTAGTTGGATAAATTCTGGATAATTGAAACTGAATCTAAAGAAAACTAAAATGCCTAACATTGAGTATCCCTAAATACAGGGATTTTTCATTAAGAGCTGCTGTCTGTACACTCCAATATAAAATATACAGTCTGGGGCCTTTTAATCAAGCTTCAGACCGGTTTTACCATTAGGTGACTGTATTCGATCGCCTAAGAGTGCTACAACAAAGGAGCATTTGTCTATTAAACGAAACTAATTTGTTTGATGGACTTCCGCTCCTCATAATAAATATTGAATTGCAATATATTTTCAACTATAAATTGCATAATGTAAATGAATTATCAATGCTTAAAATCAAGTTAATATTACTGAAAATCGTTTTACCTTTGCTAATTTATAAGAGCAATTCATTTGTATATGAAATGTGTGTATATTTGTCTTTTTCGTGTTTCGTTATGTATATGAATATGTAAGCACGTATTGGTAAGCGCCTTATATTCTTTGCTTAAGGTCGCAGAATTTGTCTTTGCAGGGAGGGGGCATCTCCAGGTACCCTTGCAAATGTCCTAAAAGCCTATCAGTCAACCACTATTATACCCTTTACCTTCATGTATTTGAAGGCCACTTTGGGATGGAAATTATGAACAATCATCGCTGCCGTATAGTGTTAGATCAGATAAATAAAAATCATGTCGTTAAAGTGTGGCAGTTATACCTGCCGCGAGTGCGATATGTTGAAAAAGTTTGGCCTTTGCACAGTATTGTGTCTTGTGTTATTCGTGCAAAATGCTTTGCATGCTCAGGTTGGGTAACTCAAGTTTGAAAAATCTTTTCGTGTGCAAGTTGCGTGATTTACATTGAATTCATTGAGAAGTGATGACATGCTAAAAGTAAAACACAAGCATGTGAAAATAGTCAGAAATGCATCGAACTTATTAACATATAAATTTTAAATAGCTCTCGATGAGCGGTAATTTTCTCGCTACCTTCGTCGTATTTGTTTAGTTAAAACGTTATCCCTTTAGCGACGCTCAAATAGATATCCTTCACTTTCAGGATGGTTGATGTTATGCACTAGGCGGAGTGGAAATGCTCATAAGTGGACGCCTTTTATCATTGAAACTGAAAAACTGGTTGTGGTGTATGTAGCAACCATGCGCAATTGCAATGTGTAATGAGAGAAGTGTAAAAATTGTTAGCAGCGTTAAATGTAAAAGGATTGTGAGCTGCGTTTCGTAGTAGTGGCAATGTAAAGTTGAGCAGTACGTGGGAGGGTGGTGAAAATTGGGATATGGCTGTATATGACTTGTGGGACATGGAATGGGTAATGTTTGGGGTGTGAAAACTGTGGGACATGGAATGGGTAATGTTTGGGGTGTGAAAACTGTGGGAC
>BGPR01051977.1:0-10706 GCA_013235015.1 Araneus ventricosus
AATGCTAATCTTGGCGACCATTTTAGCGACTTGGCGACAAAGTTGGCGACTTTGGCAACAAAAGGAATTTTCTAGAAAGACCTTGAACTATGAACCTATTTCTACTGGCTTCATGAACTTTCTGGAGATTACGTTACTTCCTTCGTAATGACGTCACTTCCTGTTGAAAAAGTATAAAAGCAAGCTCTCAAGCCAAGAACAGTTAGTTGGATTTTGATCAGCTAGCAAGCTGGTGAGCTAACAAAAAGCCTTTGAGCGCTGTGTTGAGATTTAATGGTAATATGTGCTGTGAATTTTTACAAGTGCTGTTTTAACACTTGTGCTACGTTTCTTTTCCTAAAATATTTGTAAAATAAAGAGCTTTATTATTATTAATTCTGCTTATTGGACTGCATTCTCGTACACCCTCAAGACGATTCGTTACACTATCCTTACTTATTAATCATTACAATTATAAACACTATAGTTTTTCCGGCTTATTATATGTTTACTAAAAATTTATATCCTATCAAACAATAAAGATTTAGTAAAACAATTGCGTGGTTCTATTTAGTTTTTCATAACCTCTGCACTCTGGGTAAAACCGGGCACTTCTTGTGGGGTAAAACCGATTACTAGGGGAAACAACGAATACCCGACCCAAGAGGATTTTCTTAGGTTGTGAGATAGTAGTTTGTGAGGGCTAGTCCTATTCGACCTTTGAGTCAAATGATCTGATGGAAAGCATTTCCAATTTATTCAGATTTCCAATATTTTCTTTTTTGTGATAATTGCAAATAATACAAAGTTATTAGTACAATTATTGTAGTCAAAATTTTAAAAAAATAATTGAAATTTATTTATTCTATTATTTCCTCGCTTGCAAATAAATGATTTTTATTCATTTTTTTCTCATACAAAACTTACAATGCATGTAAAATTAAAAATCTTTTACTCGAAATCTTTACAATCATTCTGTTTTATTTAACTCATCGTCATTTCGACTGATTTCGCCTCTTAGTTGGCTTGAATTTTAGTTTCACAAAACCTCTTGGTGGCTTAGCGTTTTCAAAAGAAGAAAAAATTACGTAGATACATTTTCTTCTTTTCTTGTGGATGGATTATTTTTCTCTTTTGCGTTAGTTGGATTAATTCTTCTTATAGCTTTTGGATTTAGATTAATTTTTCTTTTCTCTTGGATTGGATTAATTTTACTTGTATAGCTTCTTGGATTGATTAATTTTCTTTGCTTTTTTGATAGTTAGATTTCTTCTGTTAGTATTTCCTTGTATATTGGATGGATTAATTTTGTATACTTTGTGGATTCATTTATATTTTGATTTAGTTAATTTTCTTCTTATGCTTTAGTTGGAAGAATTTTCTTCTTGCTGAATTGGATAGATTTTCTTCTTATGCTTTGGATTGGATTAATTTTCTTATGCTTTGGATTGGATTAATTTTCTTCTTATGCTTTGGATTGGATTAATTTTCTTCTTTGCTTTGGATTGGATTAATTTTCTTGTTATGCTTTGGATTGGATTAATTTTCCTCTTATGCTTTGCATTGGATTAAGTCTCTTCTTATGTTTTGATTGGATTATTTTTTTCTTATGCTTTGGGTTATGAAGGTATATTCTTTGCTTTGAATTGTGGATAGATTTTCATTATACTTTGATTAATTTTCTTCTTATTCTTTTTAGTTGATTAATTTTTCTTCTTGCTGCTTTAGTTGGATTAATTTTTCTTTTTTATACTTTTGAAGTTGGATTAATTTTCTTGACATACTTTTGGGATATTTTCTTGTTATGCTTTGGATTGGATTAATTTTCCTCTTATGCTTTGCATTGGATTAATTTTCTTCTTATGCTTTGCATTGGATTAAGTTTCTTTTATGTTTTGATTGGATTAAATTTCTTCTTATGCTTTGGATTGGAAGAATTTTCTTCTTTTACTTTAGATTGGATTCTTAATTTTCTTGTTATACTTTGGATTGGTTAATTTTTTCTAGCCTTTGCATTAGATTAAGTTTCTTCTTATGTTTTGATTGATTTAATTTGTTATACTTTGGATTGGATTAATGTTTTCTTCTTATACCTTTTGCATTGGATTAAGTTTCTTTTTTATGTTTTGATTGGATTAAAAAATTTCTTCTTATGCTTTCAGGATTGGAAGAATTTTCTTCTTTTGCTTACAATTGTATACGATTTTCTTCCTTTGGATTGGATTAATTTTCTTCTTATTCTTTGGATTGGATTAATTTTCTTCCTTTGCTTTGGATTGGATTAATTTTCTTTTTATGCTTTTGATTGGATTAATTTTCTTGTTATGCTTTGGATTGGATTAATTTTCTTCTTATGCTTTGGATTGAATTAAGTTTCTTATGTTTTGAATGGATTAATTTTCTTCTTTTGCTTTGGATTGGATTAATTTTATTCTTTTGCTTTGGATTGGATTAATTTTATTCTTATGCTTTTCGATTTGGATCATTAAAATATTTGAGAACCCAGTAAGTCTATTACGTTTTTCAAATTTCTTGTTTTGTAGAACATTAGTTAGATTCTTACATTTCATTTTGCCGCTATTCTCTTGTGTTGTAATTTCCAAACCAGCAATGTTTGAATGCGCTAGTGACATTACTAGGTTCCGTGTTTCATTTCTACAGCTTTTATCACTAATTTAGATACAAATTTTGCAAATATTTTTAAATTGATTGTCTTCATTCTTAAATTGTCAACTACGGTAATTATTGTTAAATCTTAAAAAATTGTCTTCATTCTTAAATTGTCAACTTTTGTAATTATTGTTGAATTTAAAAAAAATCGTATTTTTTCTAAAATTGTCAAGTATTTTAACTATTGTTGAATCTTAAAAAAAATTCTTTATTCTTAAATTGTCAACTACAGTAATTATTGTTAAATTTTTTTAAAAAATCGTATTTTTTCTTGAATTGTCAAGTATTTTAACTATTGTTAAATCTTAAAAAATTGTTCTTTATTCTTAAATTGTTAACTATTGTAATTGTTGTTAAATTTTTAAAAAAATTGTAATTTTTCTTAAATTTTCAAGTATTATATTTATTGTTAAATCTTAAAAATATGTTTCATTCCTAAATTGCCACATAAAATAAAATTTTATGCTAATTTTCCACTGAAAATCTAGTTTTCCCTAATTTCCCATAGAGTTAACATGTTTACCCTATTTTACCCCACTAGTGGACCTCCTACGGGAGGGGTTGGGCCGTGAGTCTGTGTTGGCCATTAGGACCCGACCTCAGTACTCGTCGCTATCGCACGACTGTCATTCAGTGAAAACCCGTGTGCCTGGCAGGTCGGGGGCTGTATTTACGGTTACGGTTACCCCACTAGTGGAGTAAAACCGAGTGGTTTGACTTTTTGTACAAAAAAATAATAAGTGAAAAAAGTAGTAAAACTATGAGTTTTTCTGAAAGATATATTGTACTCTGATAAATAATGAATATTTTAGTGAAATTTGACAAGCTCTATGTCATTTAGTTTAGCTCCAACAGGGCTTTGAATCCTAGGCACCCGGTTTTACCCCACTTTCCCCTACTTTGTATCTGCAATAAACTTCAGCCAACCCGATGTCTCAAGCAGAGTTTAGGGAGAAAACGGGACAAATAGTAATACGGGACTGAAAATTGAAATACTGTGACAGTTCTGTATATACGGAACGTATGGGAACCCTACATATAGATGCGCATTCCCTATTAGCAGAAAATGCTCTACAATACACATACAATGCTTTTGCGATGCTGTATTGTAGTTACATCGTGGAGATATCGTAAAATATCTTATGCTAATAGAAGTTGCTATAAGTAAAAAAAGTAACGAAAATCACCAAGTGAAACATTGATGTATAGACAATGGATGGAGCTAGGTTTGCTAGTTTCTAGACTTAATATCCAATGTTTCCGGTGTGTTTCGATGGCGTTGTTCTTTCTGGTATTTATGGCAGAAGGCACTGTTAATTTTATATTCTTTTGTTTCTCTATTGGATTTGTTGAAAAAGAATTTCTGAAGTTTTTCTTATTTAAGAAATATTTCTTCCCGTATTATATCAATTATTGGATAAATTCAGGCCACAGAGAGAATATTATTTGACTATTAAATCATTCCCTTGACAGAAAATTTATCCACATTAGATCTCCGATGACGACTGGCACTTTGAAAAAGTGCAATTTCAATTTTATTTGTTTAATCTTAATGTGTTATAATTTTTATTGAAGCATGATTCTTGTTGTTTGATTGTATCTTAATTGGTTAGTTGATTGTAGACAATATTGTTGATACAATCACTGGATGCTGCTGCGTTGGGCGCAAAAGGTATATCACTATTGTTTACATCTTCTGTTTCTTCTACATTTTCTTTTTTGTAATTAAATATCATTGATGTATAGAATCTCATATAAAAGTTTGGTTGAAAAAATAATAACTTAAAAAAATGAGAAGCTTTTTATTATTTCCCCGAGAAAACAATTTTCATATTCGTTCCCTTCTTGAAATTCAATTTACCAACGTTATGTTTTGCTTAGGAGGTAATGGAATCTAGAAACATCTGTGATTAACCAATGCAGATCTATAGAAATTTCAAGCTAGTGGTGTATCGAAGCATTGTAAACCAGCGGGAGAGGTCTCCCCTAAACTTTCTCGTATACTTTCCCAAAAAGGTGCTGTTTCGCCTCCCCCCCTCGTGGATAAAAAAAAATTCGAACCTACTGTAACCCAGAATCCAATGGCTATCAAGTTTTTCATTGTAGATTATAGTAATTGCAAAATATTTAGGTAAAGAATCAAATTCAAAGAGATGCGTACCGATTAAAACGCCACTCTTGCCGGATAAAGGACAAAGTGACGTAATCCTTCGGCGTGCACAGATATTGCTACCAGTACTTATGCGTATGGGGAATCGGATTAGAAAAATTAATTATGCAATTTGAACGCCTTTTTCCAACCGACTGAAACGAAATTTGGGCACAGATCTATAATTAATGTTAGCAACCGTCATACCAATTTTTATTTATCTAAGCCAAAAGGTTTAGAAGATATAATTTTTAAAATTATGCGATTATACAGCCCGAGAGACCATCAACCCTTCGACGGATTTGGTCCAAAATTTGATACGGACTTACATTCATGATGATAAAACTGTGTACAAAATTTTATCCATCTAGCTATTCAAGTTTTTGAATTATAGTATTCACATGACCGCGGACAGACAGACAGTTAGACTTTCCGCGGATGGATTTTGTCCTTAGAAACCTACAAATTATGTGTCAAGATCACATACCAAATGTCATCCCGGTAGCTCTAATAGTTTTCGAGTTATCGTGATCACAGACACACGGACACACACACAGACATAATTCCAAAATTGTGTTTTTCGGACTCAGGGAGGTCTAAAGCGTGGAGATTCGTCAAAATCTCGAGTTCGAATTTTTTGTCGATTACAATAATTTCCCTTTGTATACTTCGTATACGAGAAAGTAAAAAGGTTGATTTAACAGATTAGGGCATGCATTTATTTCTTGCAATTTGACATTATACTTTTCATTAACAATATGACAAAATATAAACTAAAACCTTTTACACTACTGATAACATTAAGTAGCTAAATTTCCCTCGTTCGCTGAAACTTTCTTCAGCAATTTTTAGTTTATTTAACGGCTTTTTAATCGACTTGAAAGCATTTTCGATTTTATCAGACTCTTTGATGTATAGAATTAATGTTTAATATAAAAGTAAACTTGAAAGATTTTTCTATTAGAAATCTGCTTTAACGAAGTGTTTTGAAATGCACACAAATGCTATTTTAAATCTTGAGACACATAAGTGTTAAACAAAAAAATCCCTTTCGGCAAGATGGAAGGCAAAGATAGATTCCTTTACGTTAATATTACAAAAGTAATGAAATATTACATATTGATCAGTGCAGACATAGTCAATGACTTTATTGTTTGCATACATTGTAATATTTACGTCGTGATTCTGTTCTCATGACATTTAGTTTTTTACTATATCAAGGTGTTATCATTCTACTCAAAAGGTTATGATAGATTTATTGGTCAGCGCATTGCTCCAATTTTTTATACCCCAACACATAATCATTCAATAGGTAGGAGTCATAAAGAAATAAACATCCTAGCAGTGCAAATATCCCCTAGATAGCATTAAGCCAGCCTATCTGAAACAGTAGCAAGAAGTTGATACTTGACACGAATGAAGAACGACTCTAGATTTAAAAATTAGTTTATTTAATCTAGGTTACCATATAATTGTGCGAACATTACTTTGTCATATGCTAAAATTACATAGTAAACATTCAAACACTACTAGAATAGGCTCATTTAGAGAATTCCCTGGTTACAAAGATATTAATCACTAAATTCTTAACACATAAGAGAACAAAAATTAATAAACATTGTGACTGGCAAATTAAAGCTTAGGATATGAATGCAGCCATTTTGAAGAATGAATTTAAATCTCCATCGACAGTTAAAAGCAAATAGTCAGGCAGCAAACCCCAGAACAATTTTAAAGTTAATGAGATATTTTTCAATATCAGTAAGGAAAGAGGGAACTCCTATTTAAATATCTATCTTTATCTTGATGCCAAAGCATATTTAATTAAATATAAAATTAAAGTATCGTAAATTAACTATTAAAATTAACTATTAATTAATTAAAATTAAATGAGTGAAGCAGATCGAAATCTTGACAAAACCTTCTTTGTACATATACTTTATCAGCAATAGTTTGAGACTTAAAAATAAACAAAAGATGTATGTTCCACATCTCCTCCTAAATCACTGGACTGATTTCAGACAAACTTTGCACACTTTTTGTTTAAGACAAGAGAAATATCACTCTCAAATTTTCAAAGGCCAAAAGTTATTTAAAATTTCAGTTAATTAAAAATTGAGCTAGGCGTTTTTCCGCTATATCTTTGGAGAATATCATCTCACGAAACTATTTTTACACCATATTAAATTTTTAAAAATTAGCTTCTCCGAGACAAAAATTTCATTTCCATACAATTTGTTTCTCTCATTTTATAATTTTTTCAAAATTAATTTATACAGAATCCATAACAATATTCTTTATTGTTGAAGAAAAAGAATAATACGAAGAACTGTTAACAGAATACATTAACAGAATTCTGGACGAATGTTAAAAGGGAATTTTAAAAGCAGACAATTAACAATTTATATCAGGGTCCAACTATTGATTTGATTTATTTTCATGCTTTAAATTAATGAATAATTAACTATTTAATTTAGTTGTCTTAAAATACTCATTAAAATCTTTCTTTTACTCTAGTAAAAGAAACTGCAGAATATTTAAAGAGAAATATCATTAGAAGCAAACTTCGCATAATATTAAAGATTTCATTAAGACGGTGAAATCAGTTTAAATGGAGAGTCGCATTTCTTATTAAAAATTTAATGAGAGGAATATAACGATGCAATGTACTAGGATTGCTCATAAAAGAAGAATTTCTATATCGGAAGATTTACTGTAAAGAATATTTTATTAACATAGATAAATCTGAAAAAAATTGTAGTATCCGATCGTTCAGAAATGGTTATGTTATCGGCAAAATTAGAACTTCAAAAATTAAGTTAAAATTTATAAAAAATAAGCATTAAAAAAACCTTATTATAAAACACAAAAAAGCAAATTAGAACGAAAAATACAATTAGAATGAAAGCAAAATGGAAGAAAAATGGAAAATGAACCAAAATGGCGATTCTTCCTCAGAGGCCAATGACGTGTGGCAACGAGTGCTTGCGTCGTGTCCCGGCATTCCCAGGGAACCAACTTGCATTTGTGTAAGTAACCTGTACGGTCTGTTCTGTGTCTTTAAATTGTTCAAGATTATCGAATCGCCCGCCCCATGCAAGGTACGGTCAGTGATACGTTTTTTGTCGGCAAGAAACCTGTCTGCTGCAGACATTCACCGGCAGATTTGTGAAGTTTATGGAGATACTGCCATGTTTGAAGGCAAAGTGCGTAAGATCATGGCGTCGGGTTTTCGGATAGGCATGGTGTTTTGTTGGTCGACATCATGCAACGCCGGAACCATTAACCAGGACCACTATAAATGCGAGTGATCTACAGCAAACCTCTGCAGAAAGTACGACATAGCGATTCAAAACAAGGTCATGCTGACAGAGGGAATTTTGCTTCCATGACAATGCAAGGCCTCACATTGCAGCTCAGACAGGAGCTTTTGACTCTTTTTGGCTGGGAAGTTTTGGACCACCCGCCCTACAGCCCTGACCTTGCGACGAGCGATTTTTATCTTTTCCGCCATCTCAAACATCATCTCGGTGGCAACCACTATAACGGTGACGAAGACATGAAAACAACCGAGCTCTTGGTTATTCATGCAGGAGCAAGTTTCAATGAAGAGGGTATACAAAATCAGTTGTGAGGTATGATAAGTCTTAAACAAACTTGCAGCTTGGAAAAATAGAGAAATGTGTGTAGAATCTGAGAAAATAAATTTGGTTTTGAAAATTTTCTTTCGTTTTTTTTATTTTCAAACGGCCCTTATAAAAACACGCCTCAGTATATATTGTTTTTGAGTTTTTGTCTTGTGTTTATAAGTTTGCTTTGATATATAATATATAAAATGATTTTTGTGGTTGTAGACATTGAAATAAACAGGCCGAGCAAATAACTACTTGTTATTTTATTATGAAACTATTTAAGGAAAATATAGGAGAGTGGTGGGTATACGTGCATCACCGTTTAGGTTACAAGTAAAAGTGAAGAGCAAAATCCCTGTATTCTCTCAGATAAGGGAATAACATATTGACACATGATCAAAGTGAAGGGAATATTGGGTATTTTTAATAAATTACGTAAGAGTTTTAGGGGAAAAGTCTAGCTCCAAGGAGACGCGTCATTATTTTCGGTGCGCACGTGAAAGCGATTAAAATATTCTTTTAGTAATAAATATGCCAAACCGAGAGATTTAATGTACCTCCAGCGCGGGAAAAGAACGAAACTGGAGTTTTAGAAAAGTGATTTTGGAATACATTAAGATTTTAAAATATATAATATTAGAATGTGAAATAAAATTAAGTGAGATTATTATATATATATATATATATATATATATATGGTGGAGGTACACAATATGAGATCAACTACTTAATAAACGTCAACGCATAAAGTGGAAAATCATTTATATATATAGCTTAGCTTCTCATAGACCTGTATGCTTATTTCTGGCGGTGGTAATCCTTTTTCGCTTTTATTTTTTTTGTGAATATTATTTTATTTTATTCTAGGTCTTTTGTATTCGGATTTTTTGCTTTCGATTTTTTAAAATCATCTTCAATGTATTTGTCTTTTATTCCGGAATTTTTCCATTGTTAATTGTCTTGTGCTTTCTGAAGGGATGGCGACATATTTTAACGGGTTTCGTATGTCGTTAGCAGAAAAAAGCACATATTAATATCATAAGCGAGCTTCTCTCCTTGACGAGCGGCTCGCTATGATATTTTTCAATTTATTATAATTTTTGTCTGTTTTCTCTTGTTTGTTTTGATATATATATATATATATATATATATATATATATATATATATACATATACATATATATATATATATATATATATATATATATTATATATATATACATTACAGGCATATATACATATGTGGGAGTGGCTCTGTAAGTTATGAAAAATTGATTTAACTCCCTGACTGAAGTCACAGCCAAGCTACTAATTTAATTTTGAAACCCCCATATAATCTGGATTGTTTTCTAACATTTTGATAGCAACAGAGTCATTAGGTTTTACATGTTAACATCTAAATCTAAACGTTTAAACTTACCTTTTGGTTCTTGTATCTATAGCATTTACCCTTTAGATCTTGTTTTACATTTGCTGTATTGGTTTAATTCAATATAGTTTATGATCTTAATTGATACATCTGTTTTACTTTTACTTTTGTACGTTCATATGTCAAGTTATATTTTGGTTTTATAATATATATATATGCTGGGATTAGTTTTCTTTGATACTTTGTTTTGAATGTTTATCTTTGGTATATGCCATACTTTTTACATTCTGCTATGTTTGTTCTTCTTGGTATTTGTTATATATATTATACATACATATTATTACATAGCAGATGGCGCATCTACCATTATTAGAAATAGTTTGCAGTTGATAATATGGCATTACATCATCATTATTTGTTAATATCAAATTAAAATAGGTTAATATAATGTTCTTAAAAATATAAATCGGTAGTTTAATTATTAAATGATGATTTCATATAACTTATTTTATCTATACATTTCCACAATAAATGCGGAACTGTAATTCGTATTTTAGTTTGCACTTTACAAGGACTTTGAAGCAGTAAGCACTTAGTTAATTCCTTTTCCCTTTCTTAATATATCTTGAGTTTTACCCCTGCATTTGTTTGGTTTTTCCAACAATCATTCTACACAGAAGGTCAAGGCCTATAAAATTCCTGAAATAATGTGATATAATCGATTCCTCAGGTCGATTGGCATTTGATTGTTGGAATTCCCATATACTGTTTTTCATAGTAATGGTTTTTTTAATATTATTAGTTCTCTTGTATTTCATTGTGTAAATACATTTAGTTATATAGTTTATTATATTTTAATTTTAAAAGACAGATTTAATGGGAGCAATGCAACTGAACGAAGCATTAA
>BGPR01051978.1:0-10706 GCA_013235015.1 Araneus ventricosus
CAAGTTCGATTCAAGTTTGACGCGTCAAATTTTGCCATGACAAGTCAAAATCAAACTTGCTGCAAACTTACGTGCTATCTGGGACTCAACCAGCGAAACGCTGAGAGGTGAAGATAGATTGCGCTAATAGATCGTACATCTACACGTTTTATTTTAAACTGTTTTCTTGATTTCATTAATTTTTTAAATTTTGAGTAGAAAATATGATTTGAAGTCAGAGAGAGCGATTTTCGCTAATAAATACGTTTTGCTAGTAGAATAAATTATGAAAGTAGGGTTCAAAACTAATTGCTTTTAAAAATATGGGACAAAATGTAAGCTGTTATTTTTCAACAAACATTGACTTTTTTTAGGTTTAATTTTGTTTATGAATGTTAAAATTTCAACATTAAGAAAAAGGCGATATATAGTTTTCTTTAAAGCGCGAGTTCTCATATATTTAGCAAAAAGATGGAGAATTTTTAATTTTTTTTTTTAAAAAGACCTAGTTAATTTATAACAAATTATCATTGATTTACTGAATTAATAAAAAGAAGGACGGTCTAGGAGATGCTATTAAAAATCGGATGCTTTTTAAAACAGAGAAAAAGATCAAAACCAGATATATACAAGTGTGCTGTATCGCAGCAAACTTTTTTTGCAATTGTTGTGTGAAGTTTGTCATAACAACTTCACAACAAACTTGTTCTGCAGGTGAGGTCGATTATGCCTTGTTACTTTGCAGGAATTTTGCTGCAAAGCTGGCTCATCAAATTTGTCATGACAAGCTAATATCAAGAAAAATCACACTTGCTGCAAGTGTACATGCTATCTAGGTGTTTGCTATTACTTCCGCTTTCTCAATCGGTGCGATAGCAATAATACCTGAATAAGCTTCTAACGTGCTCATTCAATTTTATCCAATCATCAACTTTTTCATTAAGAAATTTATATATAATTTTAAATGAAGAAAGCCTGAAAATGATTTAGGTTCTGCCTTGTCCCAGATAGCACGTAAGTTTGCAGCAAGTTTGATTTTGACTTGTCATGGCAAAATTTGACGCGTCAAACTTGAATCAAACTTGTAGCAAGTTCGATGTGACAAATAGCGCCACCTCTTTGCAAATCAAACTTGCTGCAATTTTGCAAAACAAGCTTCCTGCAAAGATAGCACAATAAAGAGATAATTGTCTTTGTCTCTGTTTTAAAAAACATCAGATTTTTAATAGCATCTCCTAGACCGTAATTCTTTTTTATTAATTCAATAAATCAATGATAATTTGTGAAAAAAATAACTTTTTTATAAAAAAATTTTTTGAAACATTTTCCATCTTTTTACTAAATATATCACTCTCACTTTAAAGAAAACTATATCGCCTTTTTCTTAATGTTGAAATTTGAACGTTTATAAACAAAATTAAATCTAAAAAACAGTCAGTGTTTGTTGAACAATAATAACTAGACATTTTGTCCCATTTTAAAGTAATTACTTTTGAACTCTAATTTCATAATTTATTTTACTAGCAAAACGTAGTTATTAGCAAAAATCGCTCTCTCTTTGACTTCAAATCATATTCTCAACTCAAAAAATTAATGAAATCCAGAAAATAGTTAAAAATAAATCGTATACGAATCGAATCGAACGATGTATTAGCGAAATCTATCTTCTCTTCTCTGAGTTCGACTGGCTCAACGGTCAGCGCCTCCGCTTCGGAACCGGGAGGTCGCGAGTTCTATCCTGGGTTGTGTTTCGTATTCTGTTTTTGCTTTAATTTGCAATAAGTTTGCACGGCAAGTTTGCTGCAAGTTCGTTTCATGGTGACTTCGGAGCTTTTGTTAACTTGCTGCAAGCTTACTGCAAGCTTGCACTCTTGTCATGACAAATTTGTGGCAAACTTGCACTCTTGTCATGACAAATTTGTGGCAAGCTTGCTGCAAACTAAAATTGCTATCTGGGGTGGCGGTTTCCTAACGCAAAGATGAGCACAGTTACAAGATATTTTGGCAATGGAGTAGAAGTTACGTTGTTCCGCTTGATTCTAAGAACCTTTTCACATCATTATAATTTCACTGGATTTAAATTTAGCTTATAATTTTACATGTTTAAGGAAAAATGAAGAATTTAATATCGTGAAGAGTGATATTTTCTTGTAAGGAGACTTTTTATAAAGTTAACAATGGGGTTCAGGAAATACATTTGACTGTAAAGATGCTACTTGAATAATTGTTAAAATAGAAAAATTAATTATTTAGAAAAAGGTCCGTGTAGTGGGTCAAAAATAAATTTCTTTTCGGGCGAAGTAAGAAGTTAAATGGACTAAGTGGGTACTAGTTAGGAGTCACCGCGAAAAGCACAATATAGAACTTTTTGAAAAAAGGAACAAATTGGAGAAATTTTTAGTGGGTAGGATTTGTAAAACAATTAACAGTTGAAAACGTCTTCGCTTAACTGATGAAAAATTTTCGAATGTGGAGTTCTAGATGGCAAGAGGCCTTTTCTGCCACCGCCACATCTTTTAACATATAGAAGTTCTACTCTCTTTTCTGGATTAAGTGCTATTAATTTTATTGATAACTGAGTCTCAGGTGGGGTGAAAGCAAGGATATCATGTGGAATTTAAAAGCTGCTGGGTAAAAAAGATTAGAACATCATCTCCTTTAGAGTTCAGGGAAATAGTGGGTAACGGATGTGGAACACAAGGTGTAAGAAATGAAGTTACCAACGGACCTGAAAATTACAATTCTTCCTAGATAGAACAAGGTACACTACAATAATGAAAGATAAAGTAAAAATACTGCACAATATTTTTGTGTTACTAGTCCAGTGACAGGGGAGTTTAAATCGGAAAAAAATTATGGCTAAAGTTTTATTGTTTTCATCACTTCAATTAGGGTCCAATATAACCATCCCAAGTTTTTCCCTCCGATGAGGTGAGCTTCGGCCACTAGGGAGAAAAGTGAAGTGAAGTGAAATGGGGTATTTTGTCGGGTTTTTTTGTACCTAGATTATTCGAATACTACACGTTCAAACCTGAAATGGGTTACTATAAAAGTTGTAGAGCATGAAATTCTACCGACAATTTATATTTTGCTGCAGTAGTATGATCATTGTTAAATTCTTATGCTAAATTATCATATTGTTTAATAAAGAAGTTCAGAGAATTTGTTTTTTTTAAGTGTGCGAAATGTTTTTTTCATTCTGGTCCAAAAATTGTCTCTTCCACAAGTGCCTACATGCGTGAAAACAGGGTTAGGGGTCACTTTCTCCCTCATTACGAGTGGGGGAGGGTTTGAGCTCACTCTCAAATAGCGCCTGGTAACAGTTTTAACCAATCAGGCGTTGTTTTTCTGGTGATGCAAGGACTGGACTTGGAGCTTAGCGTCAGATCTTGGTCGCTTTCTGAAAAGTATAGACGTGTTTTGTGGTTTTACAAAAAAATGGCGCTTGACGTCATCCGTATGGCGATTGAGGAGACATTCTTGACGCATCAGGAGAGCTAATGGCAAAGAACGCTGACAACTGCTTGAAATCGTTTTTCTCCTTTAATATAATACGATCAAAAATCAGTACTCTCAATCCAATGACTGCAATTCCTGCATAGAGTGTTCGTAGCTCATGATATTAGAACTTTTGCAATTTTATGGAACGAAATATTTCTGCGAAATGCGTTGATCATATGATGTCGTGGACTGTTGAAAAATCCTAAAAATCGAGTGGACTTAGCTATTGTGTAACAATATTCTCGCCAGATGGTTTAACCGTGATAGGTCATTGAACATTTCGTTAATATTGGGAGTGTGAGAAATAATGCGGACATTTGCCATTGAACTAATATACAGAGGTTTGAACTGGGAGCCCTAGCGTTAGAGACAACTACTGAACCTTAATGCCTTGTCAAAGGATGTTGAGGAGAACGGAGAAGCACCCCATCCATGGATGAAAAAAGCAACAAGTGGACAGAATCCACAACGAAGGTGTCAGAGAACCTGTCCCGGATACCACCCAGTGCCTCTACGGACTACGCAAAAGACCTCTCGTCAGGAGCCAACTTGAGTGAGGTTTGTGCTTGGAACTCGCCAGCAGCCTGTTATCCAGAGCGCCTCTTCGAAGCTAATACAGATAAGATGTTTTCATTTTTATATTGTTTTATTACTTAAGTGGTGAAATATAAAAGTAAAGCCTTAGGTCGAAGTGGGATGATTCACAATCATTACATTCAGTTAATAAGAGTTTGTGATATTTTACCCTTTACCCAGATAGCACGTAAGTTTGCAGCAAGTTTGATTTTGACTTGATATTACCTTATCATAACAAATTTGATGCGTCACACTTGAAGTGAACTTGTATCAAGTTCGTCGTGACAACTAGCGCCACCCTCGCTTGCAAAACGCGTTTGCCACAAGTTCACCGTGACAAATAGTGCCACCTCCTTGCAATGCAAGCTTGCAGCAAGTTTGCAAAACAAGCTTGATGCAAAGATAGCACAAAGAGATAATTATCTTTGTCTCTGTTTTAAAAAACATCCGATCTTTTATAGCATCTCCTAGACCGTCCTCCTTTTTATTAATTCAATAAATCAATAATAATTTGTAAAAGAACTAACTTTTTTTATAAAAAAAATTTTTGAAACATTTTCCGTCTTTTTACTAAATATAGCACTCGCACTTTAAATAAAACTATATAGCCTTTTTCTGAATGTTGAAATTTCAACGTTTATAAACAAAATCAAACCGAAAAAACAGTCAATGTTTGTTGAAAAATAAACTTATACATTTTTGTCCCATTTTAAAGTAATTACTTTTGAACTCTAATTTCATAATTTATTCTACTAGCAAAACTTAGTTATTAGCGAAAATCGCTCTCTCTTTGACTTCAAATCATATTCTCAACTCAAGATTTAAAAAAATTAATGAAATCAAGAAAACAGTTTAAAATAAATCGTATACGAATCGAATCGAACGATGTATTAGCGAAATCTATCTTCTCCTCTCAGAGTTTAACTGGCCGAATGGTTAGCGCGTCAGCGTCGGAATCAGCAGGATGCGAGTTCTAATCCGGGTTGTGTTCGTACTCTGTTTTTGCTATAATTTGCAATGAGTTTGACGCGGCAAGCTTGCTGCAAGTTCCTCCCATGGTGACTTCGAAGCTTGTGTTAACTTGTTTCAAACTTGTTGCAAGCTTGCACTCTTGTCATGTCAAATTTGTGGCAAGCTTGCTGCAAACTAAAATTGCTATCTGGGTAGCTTCTACTTTGGAAAACTTTAGAAACCTGTTTGGAGAGGATAGAAGTTTTATCTTGGACCTCAAGACTGTTGCATCACATGTCAGTAACTTTATTTAGATATCTTTTGAGATTTCAGAAAATATTCAAGGAATGATAAATTTTTGTGATGAATGTAGTACCTAGAATTTATTGCTAGGTGTTATCTTATTTTGCAGATCAATATATGTGTATCTGATATTTTGTTAACTTAGTATAGATTGTTAGTAAAACGCGATAAAGATATAATGCACAAAAAATGTTGAGCTCAACAACTAGGAGGGGGGGGGGCTTATAATCTACAATCTGTATGCATTGTGAGTTAATGATTTCCTTCTTGTGTCATCATATATAAATACATTTCTGTTTTCCTTTGAAATCAAAAGGTGATCTATCTTATTTATGCCTGCTAATAGTCACTCATTTTTCAACATTAAAATCTGTAGTTGAGAGTAATAATGTAGTTGAAAGTAATGATGTTACCTTGTGTGCCATCAGAGGTTATTGCACTTAAGCATAAATATATATATATATAAAAATAGGGTAACTAATAATCACATCTTTTTGGCCAACACAACAATCATAAACTCTTTTCAAAATTGCAATGATTTTCCAGTTTTCAAAAAGATTCGTCATTCTTCCAAAAGACGACGCACACAATCAAAGAAGTTGTCTAAAGAAAGCTTGTATGCAAAACTGTTCACCTTTGTATGCATGTTATGTCGCTGCACCAAACCAAAACAAAGCGCTAGTGTGGTGTGGAAGTTAGGAGAGGGCGTACTAGCTGAGGTGACGTCCTTTTTAACTGACCACGGTTCAAAATTATGAAGAATATTCCAAAATAGCTTTCACGCAGCTTCTAAATAGGACATTGGTCGAACTAAACTAAACCTGCACTAGATAAACTTACCAAATTGGCTACTGTTTTTTCAACTCAAAGGGAAAAGAAGGAAAGGAGAGAAATGTGAAATTGCAGCAGATGAAATTTAGCATTCAATAGGTAATATAAATTTATATTAGGGATGTACAAATTAAGCAAAATAAGATCAAGATAAAAACAATTTGAGTAAATAAGAAAGCAACTGTTTGTAATTATCAATACAATCAAGCACCGTTCAGGGATAATGTCAATTAATTTCCCGTTTCTTCAGCGTCATCTGGCTCTTCATTGCCCTCACTCAGTTGAAGCATTTATTCACTAGTTTCGGGAGAGGCGGTAGTGCATGAATGCCCTTTGCAGTTCGCACAAATCGCCGGGTTCTTGAACCCCGATTTTCAGCAACTATAAGAAGATCTACATCCTTTGGCACATTTGCAAAGCCATCAAAAGCGAGTGTGGATCTGGATCTTTGATGGTGGTAATTGGAACTAGACCATGTTCGGTAGTTTGCCAACCTCAGTTCAGCGGATTCATCTCGTTACCTAACCACATTTCAACTTGCAGGTATGTTCTTAAGCAATGCTGGAGTACAGCTTCCGCCTCAGGAGATAGTGAACTAGCTTTTACAAGTTATTTTGCAAAAAGGATTAGGGCGCTAGAGGCGCTCGCTTCGTGTCTCAAGACTCCGTAGGGACGTCTCAAAATCTATTTTCGGTACATAGCAGTGCTAAGCCGGCGGTTAATTTACGACGTTGGGTATAGGGTTCTAAAAGCAGCTTTGCGCATATGACCTCATATTGTCAATAATCACCACTGTCTCCCCCATACACACCACCCACCCAACGTGGTTGCGTAGGAAAGTATCCCTATTAGCACAAGATATTGTACAGTATCTCCACAATCTTGTTCAATTTTTTGAATGCCACGCAATATTGTAAAAATATCGTTGCAGTATTGTAGGGCATTTTTATCGGGATGTTAATCGTATTTTCTGAAGCTTCTTGGCGCCTCGTGGACAACTGTTGTATTAAGAATGACCATCATTTATAGCTCTGAAAATTGTTTGAAAACTTTCAACCTCGAAAACAGAACTAGTATCCTGGGTTTTTTTTTTGTTTTTTTTGGCATTCTAGAGAGTCGCATACGCCTATAATCGCAAACCCAAATAAAATTACTCTACACTTTTTCATAGTTATTTGTGTTTTGAACAGCAAATTTTGAACTTTTGATTACGTTATAACCTATAGATTAGTTTAGTTATATTAACGTCCCGTTTTGAAACAACACGAGGGCTATTTTGGGACTAACCTCGTAACTTTGAACCTCGGTCAGATGACGAGGATGGCGCCTGAGCTGGCACCCCTTCCAAACTTCCGCGCCGCACCAAGGAGAGGACGTTTGGCCACTACGTATGATTTAATGTGCAACAGGCCCAATACACGGCGGATCTTCAGTGGAATCGGATTTCGAGCCTGGAGCCCTACGGCCCCTAAGCCGAGACCTTACTGCTAGGCCACCGCGGCCCGTTATAACCTATAGAAGAATAAGTATTGTGTTATTTCGCTAAAATAACTGAAAAAAAAGTTAACATTAAGTTCTCTTTATAGAAAGAGAAATATAGCAAAAGAAAAAAAAACACGATGAAGTAATTCATCAAAATATAAAATGTTAAGCATAGAAAAGGTTGTCAACATAAGTTGAAGGAGATTTTCAACTTCAAATTTTTTTTAGAACGGCAACATAGTAAGTTACTGTTCGATGCAAGAAGTTCATTTGAATGCAATTTTTTATTTCTGCCGCCGCCTTTTCGATTTTGTACAAATTGCCTTATCATCAGCATCGGGATTTTATGATTGAAAACACGTGTAGGCAGGAATGGCGCTAGAGTTTGCCCGACGGGGGGGGCCGATTTGCCCGACAAGGGGGCACGACCTGCTGTATGGGGCGACGAGTGCAATGAAATTGGTCTCAAATTTTTGCCAGATTATTATTTGTGAACTACATTTGAATACCCCGTACAAAAATTTTCCCCGACGGGTACAAAATTTTCCCCGATGGGGACACATCATCCCCGACGGGGGCCCTTGCCCCCCCGGTCTCCCCTCTGTCGCCACCCCTGCTTGTAGGAACAGTTATCAGCACACGGTATATCTCCAAATCATATGAAATCTTACCAATTTTGCTTGGAGTGCAGTGAAAGAAAAAGATTAGGAAGGACTGTAAATTCTGAAAATCAGAAAAACCAAAATGAAGGTCGGACATTGGAGAGAAGTGTTCAAACGTTTAGTATACTTTGAGTTTCTCGCTTTCCAAAAAAAGGAGGAAAGAAAGATACACTGTACGGCAAAAAAATGGAAACTTTTTAAAGTCACTTGCATTCATTGGAAAATTTTCCGTCTTAGTACTGACCATTTGAGAAGAGCAACGTCTAATGAATCACATGTTCATTACCGAGAAAAAAACTATCAAAAATGAAATCATAGAGTTACTTGGATCCAAAATCGAGGAATAAATTTTGAAAGAAGTTTCAAAGTGGGCATATTATTCCATAATTTTAGATTGCACACAGCAATGAAGTGACGTTGGGACGATGACATTTTTTGTAAGATTTGTATGGTCAGCGGCGGATTTTGTCAATATGAGGCCACAGGCGCAAAACTGACTTGAGATCCCCTCCCCTACCCAATGTCGCAAATTTTCCATCGGTACAGTACTGCAATATGCGTTGAATAGATTTTGAGGCTCCGTAACCCCACCCAATGTCGCAAATTTTCCGTCGGTATAGTACTGCAATATACGTCGAATAGGTTTTGAGGCCCCTAGAACTACCCAATTTCGCAAATTCCCTGTCAGCTTAGCACTACTGTGTACATCGAATGTGCTTTGAGCCCCCTCTGGATTCTCGAGGCGAACGCCTCTAACGCCTGTGCGAAAAACCACATAAAAGAACACTATTTAGGATCCATTCCAATCGAATATTCAATCGATGATGCTTTAACAGAAAGACTTTTAATACAGCTGGAAGAGATGAAAAATATGCTTGGCCAAAGCTATGTTAATCGGGCCAATATGAAAGGAGACAATCCAGATGTCCAAGAAGAATCCAGAACATCAACCTTCGGGCATTTTACGTTCTATGAACTACCCATTTACTTAGTCATTATTACTACCCTTAAACTAAGTTCTTAGTGAGCGTCCACAACCCTGTCTGGACGCTGAGGAATTCTTTAGTATTTTATAGCAAATTTACAACTTTTTTGCATCCCAACTCATCGCTGACAGTCTTAAAGATACATGTACCAAGTATGACGGGTAAGCCCTGAGGTCAAACGCGGACATATCGCTAAATAAAAGAACTGATGAATTAGCCAAAAATCTCGTCTTGAGTTTGGCAAAGATGGTTAAAAGTTTTAAGTTTGTTGCTAGTCTTGTCATTTGGCTCTCAGCTCTCTTCAAGGTATATGTCATAAATAAGATATTACAGAGTGGAAATATAGATGTGTCTAATGCTGTGTAGAGTTGACTGACAAAACAAGATAATCTATAGTAGAAATGAGATCAGACAAGGGGTTTCAACAGGCTCTGGTTAATGCACGTGACCTCTGTAACAGTTTTGAGATTGAAACAGAATTTGAAGAACCAGAAGTTCGACCACTGAAAAATAAAGAAGCAATATATGATTATGGAGTTCTAGACGAAGTTTCTCCAAAGACGATACAAGCAAGGCTTCTATTTGACTACTATTTTTTTTTCTTTTGGACGTCACTATCAATTCTTTGCAGGAACGCTTCGAAGAACTAAACGCTATATATAAAACATTTGATTTTTGTCTAACATTAAGAAAGCGAAACACGATAAAATTTTAGGAATGTCCGAAAGACCTTCATTTGGCCTTGAGTGATTGTAATCATAATGATGTGAATGGTTTCAAACTTCACCAAGAAATATTATTTATGTTAATTCTACTACCAGACGAGGTGACCATCTATAGAAGACTCTAACTTACTTCAATATGAACAGGGTTGCTGCAAATTATCCGAATCTTTGAGTACTTTTCTGACTTTCCTAGTAACTGTAGCTGCTTGCGAGAGAAGTTTTTCTAAACTGAAACTTATGAAAACGTATCTGCAATCCATCATGTCCCAAGAGCGATTAGTTGGCTTAGCAACCATGACAACTGAACTTGAACCTTTGTAGAACATTGAAATTGAGAAGAAATTTTATGGATAAAAAGCAAGAAAAGTTAATTTTTGAACAGAACTTCCAATACTGTTTTTAAAATAAACTATTTTTTTAAATAAATTTCTTGAACATATTATTTTAGTTTTAATACGACCATATATAATTTTAAAAATATCTGAAGTTCAAAAATTCTGACCATAATATTAAGTCATATTTGCAGGTTAAGCATGCAACATTTCTATGTAAAAGTTTCTTTGGCATCTAGAATACAGACACAATAGAATTTTAAAAAATACTTTGGTTATGTATGTTGGGGGGCGCCAAATTGTTGTTTTGCCCCGTTTGTGAAATTATCTCAGTAGGGTTATAATAGGAGTTTGAGCCCACTTTGACCTCAGTTGACC
>BGPR01051979.1:0-10706 GCA_013235015.1 Araneus ventricosus
TCTGCTTCCGTTTAGTTTTGTATTTGCTCTGACATACTTAGCATGCTGGCTCTTTTTCGACCAATTTGGAGATTACACGTTTGTAGAAAGCCGTCCTGTTTGAAACTGGTACATTCTCATTATGATGGGGACGCCTAAATCATATGAACTCTGTATCATCTATTTCATAATTATAAGATATACTGCTTATAATATCAATTGTAATCATCATGCCTTTTATCATCAGAATAACAATTTCCTATTCTATTAACAAGTCCATCAGCCTGAAGTCATCTATTCATACTCATTAACGTATTATTTTATACTGTTCCATTGGTAAAAGTGGCGGCTTTGGCAGTTCTTGGATCAGTCTACAGGGTTTGGCTGCCGACAAAAATTAGGCGATTAACTGGAAGTAACAGTTGCTCAAGTACAGACAACCGAATGCAGGACAATGCGATTTACATTTGAACTTTGAGAGAAACTTTCCCGCGAAACACTTTCCCCGACCTGTCTAGACATTATCAGGTCAAACCCTCAAGACCTCCCACCACGTACAGAAAAAGCAAAAAAAAAAGGATCTGTTTCTTTGGGTCCTTCTTGCTGTCGTCCAGTCTGAGATGGATTGAAATAAAAGGCGAAAAAATAGGGTGTATAAGTCCCATTGGCTTCCCCAGGTAGACTGAAAAAGAAGAACAGACAGACAAAAAAAAAGTAAAAAACATTTATGGTAAATGCTTGGTCAAACTGAACCCTACATGACAAGTCTTTTGAGAAAAGAAAATAAGAAAGGTTAGGAGGAAGGAACACTAGAAAAAAAATCTGCTAGGTATCTGTTCACTGTACCGACCATTCTTATTCTCCAGAATAATGCTTCCCTTTCATTTCTAGATGGAGAAAACAATGACAGGAACTAAGAAAACTAGAAAAAAAGAATGCTTCTGTCTTAAATTCTGAATGATCCCCATAAACATAAATACTTTCTCCCATTTTGGGCTCTGGAATAAATTCTGGAGAAATACATTTTAACATTTAGACCATTGTCGGTAACAATTTTAGCTTCTCGGAGAGGTTCTTTCCTTGAGACAGAACCATAAAATTGCAGAAGCTTTTTTTGAAAAAATGGCGGCTGGTCTTGAGAGACCAAATTGTGGATTTTCCATTGAGATGTTGGTTTTATTTCTTTCAATTGCGCGCCAGCGGAGAAGAAAGTTAAAATGATGATGGTTAGATGAAATCCTTATTTTATTATTATTATTCCGTCCTTAACTATTATCATTTTGTCCTTGAAGCATTGTTAACTAAATCATTATTTTCGGTCATTATCTACTTTTGTTTCCTTGACACTTACTAATTGCTTCTGTTTTCATGAAGAAACATATTTGAAAATGTGTATTAAATATATTTCTTTTAAATACTGTATTAAAAATCGTTTTAATATGTGTCTTTATGATATGTTTGATAGCTCAATTCTTTTCTTATGAGCTTAATAACTTATTTATTAGTATTGGAAAATTTTACTATTCTGTTATACAAGCGAGTTGAGGTAACTTTGGATAATGAGCAATAATAATGCCGAATGTTAAATATTTTTAAATTTACATATCGTTTTAATTCTCACCTTTTTTATTTGTTACTGCATCCCCAGAAACTGGAGATGGTTCTTTCTACAGTTTGCGCAGAATGCTAAAAACATCTCGGCTTTTGAAAAAGCGTGGCCTCCAAATGATTTGTCTTAAATTCAGAGTACTTGTGAGATATTTCTCCATTAGGGATATAGGGTCATATTAATAGTTTAAAAAATTTTGTTTTGCCTTCTTCTTGGTAATATTTGATAAAATCTTAAGTTTGCATATGCACATTAAAAGAATGTGTTTCATTTCGAAAATAAAACTTTTCCAGGATTCTGAACATCAAATATTTTCATGTTAATGGGGGCAATTGGTTTTCTGTCATCTTGTTATAAACATCATATTCAAGTTCTTCAATAATCTGCAAGAAATCTACTGAAATTTAGATTATTGTATGTTCTGGGATTCCGGAACCCTCCGCGCTTTTGCGCATGCGCCAGTCGGAGCTGTTTTCACCAAAACAGGGGAAAGGTGAAGAAAAGAGGAGGAAATGTTTGCACATGATTTAGTGTAGTACAAAAACTCAGGAAATGCGCTCATCTTACTCAATGACTGCCACCCCTTTCCGGTATGAAATCGTCCAAAAGTGCTGGTCGCGGAATATTGAAATGAACTATATGTAGTGCTTCAGGGGTCCAGACCGCTTAACTTTGCGGTTATCGCGCACCTGGGTGACATTTCTTTTAACGCCTATAGATGGCAGACTTGATAGCAGTGAACTCAGGGGTGTTCGTGACCTTCTAGGGTCACCGCGATTGAGAGGGAAAGGGAGACTTCGGACAGGGGGTGAGTGGACGTGGTTTTACGGGTTCGTCTGTGCGATAGCTATTTTACATTTTTTTTCTCGATGAGGAGTGTAGAACTGCACATAAGAAATATATTCTCGATGGGCAGAATAAGAGATTATTGGTGGCATTTATATATAAATGAAAGAAGCCTGAATAAAGGAGATACAGCTTGTAATCCAGATTCTTCATTGTTTGAACGCCACTTTTGAACACCACACTGTATTTCTCATGCGTTTTAAATTTTATTTTAAATTCATATGCCAAAATCTTTATGCAACGAATTTGTTGAATGATAATTATGCAGGGTGGTTCAGAACTACACAGACAAACTTTTTGTGGAGATCATCCCGTTTATGACCTCGTTTTCTATTGCAATATTTTTTATCTTACCTTGTACGATCACTGTTAGAAGTTTGTAGGTGGAGTTAAGGAACACTCTTTAATTTGTCAATTACAAAAATAAGAAATTTATAGATGGAGTTAAGGAACACTCTCTACTTTTTCAATTACCAAAATAAGAAGTTTGTAGATGGAGTTAAGGAACACTCTCTATTTTGTCAATTTCCAAAATAAGAAATTTGTTGGTGGAGTTAAGGAACATTCTCTATTTTATCAATTACCAAAATAAAAATTCATATTGCGATGTATGGAGACTGTTGGCGTTGGTTTGGAGAACGCTTGGCGTCACTCTACGGCTGTAGAGTGTTGCTCTTTGTAAACACTGGTCAGATGGATTTCGACCTCTAATGGAAAAGGCGTTTCCTTAGGTTTATTTTTTCCTTCTTGTTTCGGAGGAGCTCTGGCTTCTCATTGCGAAGAACTGCCCTAAATTCTAAAGTGTGTTTCTTTCTTTTTTGTATTTGTTTGAATAAAAATATTTTTCTAAAATATGGTGTCATCTTTTCAAAAGAGAGAATCATTGAACATACGTTAATGTTCAATAAAAATTATTCTTCCATTAAATGCAATCTTAATGGTTTAGTGGTACAGAGGCTGCACCAGCTCGTATACAGAGAGAAATTTGCTTCCTATTTGAATACACCAATACTACCAATCGTGAGGCGATGGTTACTTTTCATGGTTTCAAAAGCTGTTACGATTACGCTTTCATCCATAACTGCCATAATAAATTTTAAAAGAATAGTTTTTATAAACGCTCTTTCATAGATGCACTGGAAATTAAAAATTTTTAAAGTTATTTCTTACAAGTCTTTAATTTATAATTAATTGTTTTGAATACTTGGAATCTAGAAATCAATTTTTAAGAAATTCACTGCGAGGTGGCGCCTCTCGTATAAATTAAAATTTAATTACATTATTTTATTATCTATTGATGATGTTCTGAAAATATTAAAATATTGCATTATCATTGGGAACACACAATTGCACAAAATTTGATAATTCCACCCCATAAGGAATGAAAAGTTCATTACATAATTACATACATAAACATAAAACAAATCAAGTTACATAAAAGTGTCTGAAAAGACTATATGAAAGCCTCTAAACAGAGAAATTTACTAAAAAAATATAATATAGATTTACTCAGTAAAGTGTAATGAATATAAATCTTACTAGCTACTAAGTTTGCGTAGAGAAACTTCAGAGCTATTAATTAAATTGATAACAAACAAATTAACAGGACTGTCTAAGCTCATTAAAGGACTCTTTAAAAGTCATTAAGCTTCTTAAGAACACCTTAAAGAAATTTGACCTCACTTAATTAATTAAATGTAGTTAGCTTCCACACACTTAAATTCGATTCGACTAAAGTAAATAAACCTGAAAAATTTTTTAAATCTGTGCAAAAGAAAACAACGAGTTTTGTGACTCAGAGTAAGCTTTGTCAGTTTTTGAAAGAAAGAAATTGCTGATTTATTTTTTATAACTCTACTTATATATTTATATTCATAATTAAATTATTTTATGTATTGATATTTTATTACGTTTTGAGTTCAATTTTGAATTAAACACAGAATACTGAAAATTAATACATTTGACTTTTCAGTGTTCTTCAGAAAGACGGTCATATCATTTGCATCGCATTGTTTTTCAATTAACATTAATAATTTTTAAATATAAGAGAACGGTTGTTAATAAATTCTCTACTTCCCAATTCTTCTAACTGAAACCCTAACTATAAACTGCAATTATCTGTAATTTTTTCGTTGTTTAAATATTTTAAAGAACTTTCTTACTTTCATATAGACTTTCCTAAATGAAATGCAGTAGATTCCTCTAACTTTACCAAAATTATCTCAGTGGTTCATATGCAATGTTTGAATCTTCTTCTATAATTTCTAACGAAGTATAGGCATATTAAGTTTATTGTTGCAATTTTAAAGTTTTATGAAAATTTAAGGTAGTACACTACAAAATGACTGAGACAATTTCCTTCAAAGTGTTTTCAGGTAACAATTCTAAAAGATTAATTGCAGAATTTAAGAATAAAATTTATTTTATGGGCACACTAAATCAGTTGCGGCTCGCCCATAAAAGCTGCTGTCTCTCCTGAGATTATTTTAAAAGTTTCTATTTTCGTTTCTAATCCAATTGGTTTACTTTTCCTCTTTAAGATCTCAATGATCAACGAAAATGACAAAAAAGTAACAGAAACGTGAAAATAAAGACGGAAAATCAATCAAGAATTAAGAGAGAGACAGAGCAGAGCTGCATAGAGTTTTGCCCCACCTAAGGATAAAAATTCGCTCGCTGAACAACACGGATAGCTCAGTCGAGAGAAAAAAAGCAACCCTTTCTCCTACTTGAATTAGATGTCCTTGAGCTGCATTTTCCACAGCTTTCGAGTGGCGCTACCTCCTCATTTGGCATTTATTCGCTTTTTCTCAGCAGTCTATTTCAATTCTGGTGGAGTTGTAATTTTTTTATTCCTTTCTGTTTTCTGTGGTGCTGATTAGGAATCTGAGGTTTGCCACCAATAATTGTTGGGGAATTTTAGTTAAAGCCAAAAAGCATGAAAAAAATTTTCTCAGTTTTTTACTTATAACTCAAAAACTATCAATACTTAGTATATCATCATTACGTGCCAAAACAATCAGCAAAAAAATTGCTGGTTAAAAACAACTTAGGTCTATACAACTTTTGAACCACTGCTTGTTTTCCTAAGCTGACGAGCCGCCAATGCACCCAATATTTTGATATTGTATCCCAATAACAACAATAATTGCAGATCGTCTTCTGTAAAAAGTGAATAAAATATTTATCTAGAAAACAAATATTATTTCTAACCGAAATAATATCTTTTGACCGTTTAATTCTTAACCGAATTAAAGGGGAGGGGAGGTTGGATAACGATCATTTCGGTTAAGCCACGAACAACTATTACTATCCTGTTTCTAATTACAGTTTGTAATTCTGAAATGTTTTGAAAGGAAAACGTATTCAAACTCTTTTTATAAGCTACACTCACATTCTTTATTAACCCTCTGAAACCGAGAGAGGCGATCCCGGGCTGTCTAAAAATGTCCCCTTAACAGCGGAGAAGGCCTGTTTGAGGCGGTTGGCTTCTTTTGAGGGGAGGTGAGGTTCTGAGATCGCTTAGGAGATAAGTGCGGTAGGAGGGGTCCTATTATCCTTGAAAACCGCAGCCCATTTCCGTGAACCTAAAGGGAATGTTATAGCAGAAGGTGGTAAATGACCACCCTGGTTGGGAGAGTCCAATTTATGACGTTTCCTCCAAAAAGTTCCTGGTTTTAAAGGATCTAGAAAAAAAAGTCGCCTCGGGTTTAAAGAGTTAAAGTTCCATCGGGGGAAATAATAACAGCTGAGCATATTCCGAATATTAACAACTGAACCGAATATTAACACCATAATTACACCGAACATTAACACCGAATATTAACACCTGAACTGAATATTAACACCATAATTACACCGAATATTAACACCGGTTATTAACACCGAATATTAAGCGAATTTTAACGCTGAATATTAACACCGAATGTAACACAGAATTTTAACACCTGAACCGAATATTAACACCGAATATTAACACCTGAACCGAATATTAACACCGATTAACAACGAATATTAACACCTGAACCGAATATTAACTCCGAATAACACCGAATATTAACACCGATTAACACCGAATATTAGCACCTGAACCGAATATTAACACCGAATAACACCGAATATTAACACCTGTATATTAACACTTGAACATGTTCCGAAAGCTTCATCGGGCGAAATATTAACAACTGTGAGTTTTGACTCAATGCGTCTGACAGGGACAGGTGAACAATATCGTAATTAATAATGTTAATATTCATTAATTTTAATTTTAGCATTCTAAAATTAATCACTGAGCTTTTTGGGGAGGTTCAGAAGCAAAAAGTGGGAATATCATTCCCAAAATATCTCGCCTTCGCGATTATTTCCATGCAGTGCAGAACGTGTTTATTTGGTTTGATATTTAAGAGGCATTTCGGATAAACCGGGATAGGTTCAACACAGGTTTTACTGCACTTCTAAAAATAGTAAGTTTGTTCCTTTAGCAAAGAATTTTAAATAGCTTAGGACGCATCACTTTCAAGTTTTGTTTGCTTATGCATCAAAAGAATTTTCATGGTTTAATGAAAGAGAAAAGCAGAAGAAAGTAGTTCAGCTGTCTCTAAACATAAAAACAAGAAATGGAAACCAATTTCTAAAATGCGAATAGCCTCCAACAAATTTATTTGACCACTTTGCTAGAGAAGATCAGAAGGACACTTTACAAAACGAGTACAGAACTATTCCAATATCCGATTTTCTACCAGGACTTTATGACGAATTCTAATGTCGTGCAACATTTACCGACACACTCACTCCTCCCAGCTGAATATCGATATTTTCTCTTAAGACCAGCAATCGAGGCAATATATCGAGAAAGATATCGTTGTTTCAGTGTTATAGATCGCCCAAAACACGACATGGCGCCGGAACGCATAATCGAGTTATATATTTCTGAAGGTGTGTGCTGAAACTTGAAATTCAACGCTGGTAGAATACTTTTTCACGAAAGCCTTTTTTCTTCAGTAAAAAATATATTTCACGTAGACCACAAAATCGCGCCTGGAAAACTTCCGTCGCCTGTTTTTGTTTTTATTATTCAGCATTTTCCTTTCATCTCGTGAAAAGGGTATTCATTTTTGAAATTTATTTACTCTTCGACACTGCATATTTTTCCTGAAAGACTTCTGTCGATATATATATATATATATAGTTAAATTTTTCAATAATCACAACACATATCACATTTTCAATATATACACATATTAATCTTAAAATTAAAAATAAAATAATGTTACCTTATCAATAATCATACAAATTAAATACTAAAAATAGTTAGATTATATACCATTACTACTAAGAAAAAGACAATCTAAAATTGGAATTCCAACAATCAAATGCCATTAGATATTGGGAATCGATTTTATCGCATTAATCCGAATTTATGACGCCAACACTCTGCGAAAGCTAATTGTTGGAAAAAAAAATTAGGGGAATAAATCTCCAAAATCTTTTAAGATATGAAACGAGAAAGTATATAACTTAATGCATTCCAATATATATATATATATATATATCCCTCCGAGCGGCGCAAACGTCTTTTTACGTTTTTTTTCACTATATATATATATAGTGTCGGTATAATTCTATTTCAGTATAATTCTTTGTTTACTCGCCTTTATTTAAGTGAACTTATTTCATGTTTCTGGAGACACAATTTCGTAATCGGTCTTTCAAGCCCTTCCTGATGTGATAGAAGTATGGAATTTTGCATTCTTGTGTGTTATCGTCCACACTACACTGTTTTAGTACAATAAATCTTCGTTTACCCGAACTCGGGTTAACATTAACACGGTTTATCCAAATGCCATTGAAATCGTAAATACAAAAAATGAGTACTGTATACTTCAAGAAAATAATCGCAAAAGTTTGACTTTTTGGGAACGATAAATCTATTATTTCACTTTTTCAAAAATAAATTACATTTATATAATAACATGAATAAAAGATGAAAGAAAATGCGATATCTGAAATATTTTAATTAAGCAAATTAATTAACTTTTAATTGGAATTAATGATCTTTTTGGTTAGAAAAAATGATTTTATAGGATTTGTACCTCTTATAGCAGTCAGCACAATATTGAGAAGCAATTTTCACAACTAAATTTGTACTGTTTATTTGAAAATAATTAGAAAACAAGCGTCCCCAAAACTGAACAAAGGCAAAAATTGGGTTAAGCTTCCCCGCGAAAGTCAGTGATTAAGTTTAGAGTACTAAAATTTAAAATTAATGGGTATTAAGAATATTATTTACGATACTGTTTACCTGTACCTGGCAGGAGCATTGCGTTGGTACTCTCCGGTGAGAGCATTACTTCCGACGAAGGGTTAGCTTTAATAAAGAACATAAGTGTAACCTACGAAGACAGTTTCGAATTCGTTTAACATTTGAAACATTTTCGAATTACACACTGTAATAAGTTACAAAATAGTAATAGATGTTGATGGCTTAAACAAAAAAACCGTTATCCGAAATTGCCTTCCCCCCTATAGCTTGAATAACTGGGGTTGTACTGTATTTTCAGATAGCAGTTTCTGGTTAATTAGTTAATTCAATTAAGTTGTGATTCCGAATGAGTGGCGCCATCTGATGATGCATTTGTGAAAACATTGATTTCAAAATTCTATAATATTCAGAATAATAAAATATAAATGAAAGAATAAAAAGTAAATTGTAATTAAAAGGAATTTCTGGGGTTAAGTATACTTATAAAAGTGTTTTTTTGAAAAATGCTTTCATTAAATTTATTTACTTATTTTTCATCCTTTCTAACTCCTTCCATAATTATATCAAACATATAAAAATGGAAACATGTTGATATTTTTAAAATCAGAAGCCAAATCTATATAATAACTGAAAAAGACCTCCATTGTTTTCCCTTCAGATTTCCTATTTCGGATTTGTTAATAGCGTAGATCATAAAATGGAGAAGTTTACTATATCTTGTAATTTAAGGATGCACAAGATGTTTTTTTTATTTTTACTATTCAGAGGGAGTGTTCTCCCTTCGACTTTCCAGTATGCCTACACAATATACCACATTTGTTTCTTTTTCCTCATAAATCTGTGCATTTATGAGCACTCTGCTCTAAAACCCGTTGCCAATACCAGAATCCGATAAGAATTGGCCCAGTGTGATCGAAATGCTTGGATTTTCCTGCTGTCCTGTTTCACATTCGGCGCTCAGGGAGATAAAATTTGAAATGCGATCGTCAGTAGGAAGAGAGGCTCTCTCACGAAAGCGATAACTACAAAATGGGGGAGAGGAGGTTCAATTGATATTTTAATTTAAGGCGATTAAAATTTTCATCTAATCGATATTAAATTTTGCAGGCATTAATAACAGCGCTATAAAAGACAGCACATAATATTTCAATGAAATGCATTCATTTATTTCTGCGTAATGGGTTTAAATGAATTTTTAATAACAATTAATGGTCTTTATGACAAATATTCAAGTCGCTTCAAAATTACTCGAAATAAATCGACTTTTTTATTAGACAGCAAACAATACTTTTAAAACAAAAAAAGTCTTTCTAATAGATAAGAGGATTTTGTTTGTTATAATATTCCATATGAAAATTATTGACGTGTTTTCAAGCCTACCAAGGCAAGGTACATCAGCTGATAGCAGATATAAAATACTTTTAAATTAATTTCTATGGAATATCTTATGTATGATGGAAGCCTAATATTTGATATCTGAGCCCCATAACTTGTAAGCGCCACTTTAATAGGAACGAAATTAACTGTAATTCAATCGATGAATCTTTTTCAATTATTATCTTGAAATAATGAAATGGGGATTAAGCGTAATTACTATATTATAATGAATTAATAGAAGGGAATTGCGGGAAGACCGCAGATGAGCCATTGTGAAGGGCTTTAAACTGATGTATAATAATTACTCATACATTATTAATTCCCATGGGATGTGTTGTAAGTGAAATAAATTAACCTTCCACTTAATTATGGTAATAAATCAATTAGCGCTGCGTTTATGGGGAAATATTTTCAAATTTTGCAGACACATTTCTCTTATTTTTGAAACGTGCTCTTTGGGAAATATTCAAGAAACAAGCCGAAATATTAAAGAGTTTCATTAGAATGAAAATTGGCGATATTTAGAGAGGTATATTAATCAACATTTTTTTTAAAAAATACTAAATTAGTTTTGTTTTAAATTGATAAAATAAATTTTCCATTTTATATAATTGAAAGAGTAAATGAAGATTG
>BGPR01051981.1:0-10705 GCA_013235015.1 Araneus ventricosus
ATCAAATTTATTTCTCTTTCAGAAGTTTTAAATTTCTTGACATTATTCTATTCATTTCTTTCTTAACAGTTACTATTTCAGATATTATTTGTTTCTATTAACTATTATTATGGATATTAATTATTTACTTTTAAAATTTATTTTAACTTCCACTTCTACTTCTGTCCTAAATTTTGATAGCCTTTTAATATTTATAGATGAATTAAGACTCTAAATCTGATTGAAAACATTACACAAAGTTCAAGTGAACAATGCACAGAAAAATCCCGAAACCGGTTGCATTCTCAAAAAATAAAATTAATTAAAAATTTAAGATGTTTTAATGAATAAAACTTAATTGGCTCTTGTCATCATAAAAGCATTATTCATAAATGATTCGATTCTAAATAAATTAATTCTTACCTAGATTGACAGAGACAGATTTTTTAATTAAAAAATCAATTAAGCTTTTTTTCTAAATTTATATTCTATGCCTACTACTTTGTGTGATATATGTATGTGCGCTATTTTGTACAAAAATATTTTTATCCCTTTTACTCCAGAGTACAACATTCCATTGATAAATATACAATTAATTTTTCATACAGATACTCCCTAGTGATACATTGTATTATTTCCTGACAGGAGAAACTATCCGATGATAAATGTACAATTAATCCTTCCAGCTACTGCACGTACAATTTATAACTTATTTTCTAATAAAGATTACCCTCAACATTAAAAATTCGCATTCTCGCAGTGCTGCTTTATACATTTTTACTAGTAAACTCTGAAGAAAACTTCTGAATGAAGGATGATGATAAATTGTTGCGCCGTGTTAAAATGTCAAAAATTTTCAGCTAAATATTTGCATCCTTTAATTGGTTATAAAATGATCAATCAAGGTCAAAGAGTTAATTGGATAACTGGTTCGGAATAAAAATTGCTTATTTTAGCAATTTGGGAAAGAGGGCAATTTAAGACACCTGGGCGCGCGACGATATTCTTCACTTTTAGCGCTCCCCGGCTGTTTAAACTAATAAGGCGACGATAAAATTTCGGAGAAGGCTGTTAAAACAGTTGAGGCTCTAAGGATGAAAGTGATGCATTCTTTCTTTGAATAGTTTAATAGGTCGATTTAAATTAAGTTTTTAAATATGGGATTAAGAGTTAAATTTATTAACATCGATATACAGGGTGTCCACACTTATCGTGATCAATAGCTAATTTCTAAACCGTTAGGGATAGGCATATAGTTCCAATTGAAAAAATGCTTTAAATGAAGGGAAGAAATATAATGTATGTTTTTTGAGAGGATAAATATATTCCTGAAAAGTTACGAATTATAACTTTTTATACGGTCCCCCGGTTCTATCAGTCATATTTAGTAAAATATTCTTGACACTCTAATATTTTAAACAAAAAAGTTCCACTCTTCTGCGACTAAAACTGACCGAGTTATGGAGATTTGAATATCGCTGACTTAGATCACTTTACACTATTTCAATAGCCGTCTTGAAAACGATCCACCAATCAATGCACAGCACTTGCTCGACGAGGCCGCTGATTAGTTAAAAATCATGAAATTCGAAGCTCCATAACTCGCTCAGTTTTAGTCGCATAAGAGTGGAACTTTTTTTGTTTAAAATTTTAGAGTGCCAAAAAAATTTTACTAAATATGACTGATAGGACCGGGGTACCGTATAAAAAGTTAGAATTCGTAACTTTTCAGGAATATATTTATCCTCTCAAAAAACATATATTATAATTTTCCCCTTCATTTAAAGCATTTTCCAATTGGAACTATATGTCTATCTCTAACGGTTTAGAAATTAGTTACTGATCACGATAAGTGTGGACACCCTGTATATAGTTTTTCAGATTTATATGCAGAATCTGCTGACTCTTTATTGTTTCCTAGGAGTATTTTAAGGAGGAATATACAAAAAAAGTTGTAACAACCCCACACACTTGCAGTTTTATATGAACAGAAGGCATCGGGTCAAAAATAAAAATAATAATAATAATAAATCTCGATCTGCCCTTCATTGCGGTCTGTAAAGAATTAACCATTATTTTATTTTTTCGAATGCGAATTATTTACACAAGTCTCTGCTTTCACGAAATTATAATTAAATGTCTGCTTTTATCAGTATTAACTCTATTAACAAAATGAGTCAAATGTTTTAACGATGCTAAACTCGCCACTGGCTCGCCAAACATTAAAACCATTGGAACGATCACCATCCTGAAACAGAATTAAAAAAATAAAAATCCTCACACATACGTCTTTTTTAATGACCTCAAGGAACATTAATGCAAAAATTCGAAGAAAATGGAACAACGCGTTTAGTCGTGACTGCGTAACAAACAAATTTACCGACAGACGAAATGCCGAACGGTCGAGTTAAAACAGAACCTCACTTCGCTCGGAGAAACAATATTTGATTTTCATGCAAAAGGAACAAGTTTATGATATCGTAATAGACGTCAAATGCGCTTTCTCTTAATTGTCCACGCCGACCCTGCTTACCCAAAGGGTGTAAAGCATATCACGAGTCTGTGGGAAGAGAAATTTCAATACAAATATCAGAGTTATACAGCACAATACAATATAATAGAAGTACATAATAAAATACAAAAAATTAGGTGATACAATGCAAAGCTTTGTAAGAAAAATAATGCAATGTAAGTAATACAATACAAAATACGAATGTGAATATGAATACAATAAAGTACAAACAACAAACATAATAAATAATTTCAAACATAAATAATAAATAAAATACAAAAATACGTAACAAATAAACATACATAAAATAAGCAAAAAATGAAATATTAATAAAATCTAATAAATAATAAACAAAATTTTTTAAAAAAAAAAGAAACAAGAAGTACCCTTAAAAAACCGAAGACTGAGATAAAATTTAGAAAAGAGAGACAGGGAAAAAAATCTAAACAAAAAGAAACACTTTTGAAAAGAAAAGAAACAATAACAAAACAATTTCTATGGCACAATTTAGGATGAAAAAAGCTGATACAGGAAAAAAAACGAATTCTTATAGAGGGACGAGACTCAATTTTGTGTGTAGTGCTGCTGAAGAATCCATTCAATTTTAGGAACCATTTTTTATTAGGCTACGTTCCACAGCACAGAACATTAAAGTTACAAGACACAAGACAAAAACAGAGAACAACATCACGAGACAAGCACACAGACAAGAATGACAGAGAGGCATCATGGGAAAAGATGGCTCCAGTAGCGCCACCTACCATAAAAAGGAGAAGGCAGTTGATTGTAACCGCTACATTCTGTAAAATAATTTAGATGAAGAAAAAAGAAAGGTCAAAGGCGCTTTTTTTATTGCCCACGCCGACCCTGCTTACCCAAAGGGTGTAAAGCATATCACGAGGTGGCGGGAAGAGAAATTTCGATACAAATATTAGCGATATTCAATGCAATAGAAGTACGTAATATAACACAAAAAATTAGGTAAAACAATATAAGAAAAATAATGCAATATAATACAAAATACAAATGTCAAGATAAATACAATAAAATACAAACAACAAACATATAATAAATAATTAAAAACATAAATAATAAATAATTACAAACATAAATAATAAATAAATACAAAAATAATTAAAAAATGAAGAAACATGCATAAAATAAGCAAAAATTTAAAAATTAATAAAATATAATAAATAGTAAACAAAATTTTAAAAAAGAAACAAGGAGTATCCTTAAAGAAAACGAAGTCTGATATACCATTTAGAAAAGAGAGACAGGAAAAAAATTGAAACAAAAAGAAACAATTTTGAAAAGAAAAGAAACAACAACAAAACAATTTCTATAGCAATTTTAGGATAAAAAAAAAGCCGATCCAACCCCCCCCCCCGAATTCTGTAACATAATTTAGAAGAGGAAAAAGACAGGAAGGTCAAATGCGCTTTGCTAATATAATCACTACTTGTATAAAGAACCTTCGAGGGGAGTATTCTCACCTCGATTTCTCCCCTCGTATTCTAACATAAAATGGCGCGTTCTGAACTTCATGGTATAGTGAAGAAAACCGAGTATGGATTTTGGGTGCCTTCCTTTCCACCGATTGGATTCAAAATTTAATAAAGATCTGCAATGTTGGGGACAAGACAACGTGTCAATATTTTTTTGTTTAAGTTGTTGCGTTTTATTGCTATCGCGTTCCCATACACACAGATATACAGACCGACAGTCAGTCAACTCTTTGACGGAGTGAGTTCTACGTTTGATACAAATAACTCAGATAGCATGCACATTTGCAGCAAGTTTGATTCTTTCTTGATATTTTATTGTCATGGCAAACTTGACGGGACAAGTTTGCAGCGAAACTCCTGCAAAGTAACATAGTCTAATCGACCACCCTCCTTGCAAAACAAGTTTGCCACAAAGTTGGCACGGCAAACTTGACAACATGACAAAATGACTGGTGTCTCAACTGGTATTGTGGTTAGGATAACCGCCTTCGGACCCGCTGACCGTAGGTTCCAATCGCGCCCTCCTCTACATGCCCTCGGATTGTGAAAGTAATTTCCTTTAAAAATAGCTCAGTGTGCGGTCAGAAGAAGAGGGAAGAAAAAGGGGTAAAGCAACCCCCACCGTCCTATTCTGCGATAATAAAAAAGGGGTGGGGAAAAAAGGGAGATCCCTCACTAGATAAAGCTCTGAAGAAAGAGGGAATATACCCCTGACGAGAAGCTAATTTTTTCTACTCGTTTGCAATGAACTTGCATGGCAAGTTTACTGCAAGTTCGTCGCATGATGGCTTCGTCGTTTGCGATAACTTGTTGCAAACTTTTTATGAACTTGCGGTCTTGCCGTGTCAAATTTGCTGCAAGCTTGCAGAGCAACTTTGTTACAAACTAAAATTGCTATATGGGAAACAATTCTAAAAATAAATCCATTTGCTTAATTTCATCCATTTAACTAGTTGCACTTTTTAGCTATCGTGTATTTGATAGAAATCTGCAAATTTTTGAAGAGGCCACATACCAAATTTCACGCCTGGATCTCGTCGCGTTTTTCAGTTGTCATGTTTACAGACAGACATAATTTCAAAAACGCGTTTTTCGAACAAAGGGAGGACTGAAAGGTAGTTTCGTCAAAATCTCGAGGTCGGAATTTCTGACGATAACAATACTTTCCTTTATTGCATTACGTATGCCAGAACACACAAATGAGCATGACGTCCCAGCACTGTGTAAGACAACATGCATTTAAGGATTAAGTTAGCTATTTTAGGATCCCGTTTTGAAGCACCAAGATGGCTATTTTAGTACGGGCCTCGTCATTTTAAACTTTGGCTTTGTGGCGACGATGACACCTGATCCGGCACCCCTCTCACCAGACTTCCGAACTAAAGCAGCGGATGGTCGTTTCATCCACGATTTCAGATTTTAAATATACCAGACACATATCGCGTTTCGAACTTGGAACCCTCCAATCCTGAAGCCGAAACCTTACCGTATGTATATAAGACACAACGTATATATGTATGTACATATTTTACTTCTAAATGGCTGGACCAATCTTGATGAAATTTAGTACACAATTTACTCATTAGACGCCTTGAAGTAAGGGGAAAATAAGCCCTAACCCAGACCCTTAGGTCATGGTGGGGCAAAGTCTCCAAAATTCATGCAACGAATGGGCCGGTTGACATGCCTTGTGATTTTTATGAAACTTGGAACACAATTTCCGCAATAGACGACTTGAAATACTGTAGGGGTAAATATGCCACCTAGTCCCAGAGGGCAGAGGGGGCAAAGATCCCAAAGTACGTGTAAAAAATAGGCTGGTTGACATGGTTGCATATTTTGATGAAATTCTGTTCATATGCTTCTCAGTGGCTGATTAAAAATACTCTAGGGGTAAATAGAAGTTAATCCAATCCGTCAGGGTAGTGTGAAACAAAGCCTTTCGCATATGTTTAATAAATAGGTCGATTGGCATGGAACTTTATATATCTGGGGTAATTTTTATGACAGAGGGTACATATATTCCTCATCAGCTAACTAAAAATAGTGTATATGTAAATAAACGCTAATCCATTTCCTCAGAGACGGATGGAACAAAATCGTCAAAATACATGTAAATTGTAGGGTCGGTTGACATGCTTTTGCATATGGCTAGGGCGATTTTGATGAAATTCTGTTCATATGCTTCTCAGTGGCTGATTAAAAATACTCTAGAGGTAAATAAAAGTTAATCCAATCCGTCAGGGAAGTGTGGGACAAAGCCTTTCTTAAACGTTTTATAAATAAGTCGATTGTCTAGTTGGTTTTTTAGTTATTGTGTTCAGAGACAGACAAATAGATAGATAGAATTCCAAAAACGTTTTTTTCGGACTCATGGAGGCCTAAAACGTACAGACTTCGAGGCCAAATTTTGAGACAATTCCCTCACTTTCTACATTTTGTACACGAAAAAATAATAAAATACTTGTTCGAAATCTTCTGAGCTGCCATTACGTCCGCAACGATACAAATTCTCAGAGAAAATTTAATATTCTACGCAGTAGCTTCTGAATTATAATTTCCTATCATCGTTTTTTTTTCCCATCGTATTTATTTACAATGTTATTAGACATTCAAAAGTCACTTTCAAATACACAAACCTGATTTAATCTTCTCAGAAATTCAATCAAAAGTACTAATAATTTCTCCATGAACTTTTTCTTCCGAATTCATTTCTATCTGCTCCGTCACTAAGAATCAAGAAATCTTATTTATGAAAAGCGAATCAGTTTTCGTACGACGCCTACTCGTTGCGGATATGATACATTGCATTCTACAAGAACTCCAAATCTAATTAGATTTCATTCCATTTCGAAATTTTCAATGTGTTCTAAATTTCCTTTATCTAGAAATTGCTTTTCATATAGAGATACATTTTCAATCCATATTTGAGTATATAGAGCTATTCTAAAGAAAGAAGTGTGTTTTTTTTCCAGTACGTTACAAATCATTGGTTATTGGAGATAATAAGTGCATGCTTAACACTAGGTTTACGCGACGCGTCATTTTGACGCATTTCAAATTTTTTAAGAAAAAAAAATACTGATTTCGTTTGTGGACGACTTTTCCGATTTGGTTATTTTGGTTTCACGAAACTTACGTGTTGAGAGTTCACTTCCGTTTTCCTGTAACCCTCCAATTTAAGCGGTCGGCAAATCCAATTGGATATCATATCAAGTGACAAGTTCTAATCAGTTCTTTCTTGAGTACACAAAGCGCCAAAAAGAGAGATAAAGAATAACTGTGGCAACCTTTACACAAAATTAGGCTCTTATTTTAAGTAAACATTGAGATCTACAACAATAGGAACATGAAATTTAATATTTTCAAAGTATTCACTTTAACCCTTTATTTAGCGAATTAACTTACAAGCAACTTTTCAATTTTATTTTGGCATCATAAGATAAGTTTTGGTGCAGAATAACCCCAGGAAAGTGGGAATTTTTTTTAATTAATTAAAATAGCTTAATTAATTTAATTGATTATTAAAAACTTTTAATTCCTACCTTCAGCTGCCATCTACTGCTTGCTGTCGAAACTACATTGTTCGTGTTCTTGTGAATACTGTCAGGAAAAACGGTCAAATTACGAATATATAAGAGTGATTAAAGTTGTACTTTTAAGTCCTGCTAGGAAATAAAGAGTTAAACATTAACTAATATCTTCACACAGGGTATTGAAATTTTGAAGATTCCCATTGACTTAACATTATAACCGGAAGTTGATGGGTAAGGAGGAAATCCTACCTGACCCCAAATAAACAAAACAGAAAACCTGTCTATATTTTAATTTTACCACTTATGCTGACTTTTATCCACTTGATGAAACCAATATTTTATCTAATTCATTATCGCCTATGTCTTCTAATCTCGAAGTTTTCAATGTGGTATAATTAGGGTTACCATAATTTTTTCGTTGCAATCCGGACACGCCATGGAGCGGGGTGGGTGGGTCAAAGCATACCTTAAATTTCTAAAAGCTACCTACCATCGACCCTCTTTCATAACGTTAACACAGAGTTTGAAGAAGTGAAAAAAGATTTAAGGCGTAAGAATCGAGAGAAGGTACAATTTTTATTAATGTTTGGAAATTCAAAATTATAATAATGAAAAGGAAAATTAAAATAAAACTGACCAAACATTTAATTTTCAGTTTGTAGTGGGGTCTGGATAAGGGGGCTCATCCCCTTTTTCATCAACAATGGATGTATATAGTGTAAACAATGAATTTTCCTTCATTGGCGGAATAATGTCAGCTTTTTCGAATACGTCAGATTTTTTCAATTACAACCCAATTCCTCTCTCGCCGCATGCACCGGACATTTTGAAGATTCGAACACTAGTCCGGACATGAGCTTGAAAACCGGGCGTGTGGTAATACTAGGTATACCTAACTCAATGGTTACGCGTTAATTTGACGCTGTCGTTATGCGGCATAGTTACTTTAAAATTTACAATCTAGAGTGGTTTTCACGGGGTTATTTTTCTTAGTATACGTATTTACGTTGGCTATACCTAATACTAAAAAGCGTTAGAAACAAAACTATTTTCTAATAACTGTAAATTTCTGTATGTTTTTCTTCTGGAAGAAGAACACAACTGTAAATAGTGCACGTTTCATAAATTCTAGTTATTCTTAGTTTGTGCATTCAATAAATAAGTACTATTTTGTTGTAAATGTAAATAAGACATATAACGAAACCCTTTTAATATAGACATTTCTGGTATGAATAACAATATTTCTGTTAGAATAAAAGTTGTTTTATTCGCAAAATGTGCGTTTTGATACATGTGTCAAATTGACGCGTGTCCGTAGAGACAGATATACGAGAAATCTCCGTAAACCTAGTGTTAATTTGGCACTTGAACGCAGCAAGAACTGGGCTTTCTAATCGATGCGACTCGAAATATTTTCAATAAACTTCGTATATAACCAGCGTGAGAGGCCTCCCCGAAATTTTCTCGCATACGACTAATACGCGTTGGGGGGGGGGGGGATGCAGCTCACGCCAGAAAGCGTGCGGTATTTCTCAAGATGGGAAAAACGCTCCAGTGTTCGTGCCTTTTTTTTGGCGTCGAAGAATGGGAAAGAAAAAAACGAATATACAATTTCAACGCCTTTTTTTAACCGATTTTAAAAGAAAATTGGAGAAAAATCTACAATTTTAATTCAATCTTTTAAAAATTACAAAAATATACAGAAAAATCTAAGGGTTTCAAGACAACATACGAAATTTTATTTATCTAAGTCATTTCTTTTAAAAGATATCGTCTCCAGAAGTATGCGATTATACAGAAGGACACCCTTAGAGGGATTTGACCCAAAATTTGATATGGACCTACATTCCTGATGATAAAACTATGTACCAAATTTTATCCATCTAGGTATTCAAGTTTTTCAGTTAATGTGTACACAAGAACGCGTACAGACAGACAGATTTCCCGCAGACGGATTTTGTCCAAAATTTGATAGAAACCTAAAAATTATGTGTCAAAATCACATACTGAATTTCATCCCTGTATCTAATAGTTTTCGAGTTATTGTATTCACAGACAGACAGACATAATTCCAAAATTGTGTTTTTCGGGCTCAAGGAAGTCTAAAACGTGGAGATTCGTCAAAATCTCGAGTTCGAATTTTTTGACGATTACAATACTTTCTCTCTGTATACTTCGTATACAAGAAAATAAAGATGCCGTCGTCCTATTTCAAAGACATTTATTTGTTTTGAAAATGAAACAAAGATTAATTGTTCATCATTCATTAACATGATAATATTTTTAGGCTGGCATACTAACTACAAATTTTCTGATGCGAAAAGTGTTTGTTACACAGAGAATCCAACGTTCCATTGAACTTAGAGTTACTAAATTTGGTACGTAGTTGCTTTTTGCTTTGGTTTCAGGTGTCTCTAAGATATGGTTCTTTCAAGATTTAATTAATTAAAACGAAATGTTACCACTTTTGTCACATGATGAGGATATTAGTGAGATCCTTCAGTACGTGCTAAAAAAGGTAGTTCCTTTTCACCACGTATAATCTGTTTTAGCACGTGCTCAAGACTGCGGAGGAAAGTCTGAAATTTTGGAGTTCACTTAGGGTTTCCCTACAGAAGAAGTTACCGTCGTCGCTTTTTGTTCAATAATTTTTAATTTTTATTAGGGTTTTTCTTCCAAAAAAATAAAGTTAATTAATTTATTTTGTAAATGTATGCAAGGTCTTGATGGCTTGGAGGAGAGAACTGCATTCCAAAACCGGGAAAATATTCTCAGCAAACCTTCTTTGTAAGTAGTGCCAAAACTTTTTCCATGTTTAAAGCATAATAAAATCTACGAACTTTCTATTATTTCCCCACTCTTTAAAAAAATGGTTTTATCTGATTTTATTCAAGAAAAATGTAGACAATCGTAAAAATATAATTCATTACATTTTATCTGAATGAGATTAAAATTAAAAATGCATAACTCAATGTGAATCTTATAATAAATGGCATTTCTTAGAGCAGCGAAGATGTCTTTCAAAGACTCCGCATTTTAAAATCCATTCCGAATTTTATGATATTGCCGCACAAAGAAGCCTGAGTAATGGCTTGAACGCGGCTCAGTTGGAAGAGTCGTGGTCTTTTAATCTGTTTGCCATGTTCAAATCCCGGCTACTGTAGTTTAGT
>BGPR01051982.1:0-10705 GCA_013235015.1 Araneus ventricosus
CTATGTGATCTTTACACTTGTGATACGGTATGTGATCTTTACACATAATTTGTAGGTTTCTATCGAATTTTGGACGAAATCCGTCTACGGGAAGTCTGTCTGTCCGCGGTCATGTGGACACTATAACTCAGAAACCTGAATAGCTAGATGGATAAAATTTGGTTCACAGTTTTATCATCATGAATGTAGGTCCGTATAAAATTTTGGGCCAAATCCGTCAAAGGGGTGACTGTCTGTCGGTCTGTATAATCGCAAACTTGTGAAGACAATTTCTTAACAAATTTACTTAGATAAATAAAATTTGGGATGTGGCCTTCTTACCTTAATTGTAGGTTTGTGTTAGTCGTTTAAAAAATACATGGCTTATGGCTACCCAAGGGAGAGGGAAAATGACACCTTTTTGTGGAGTATACAAGAAAGTTTAGGGGAGACCGCTCACGCTGGTTTTTGAAATATAATTTAAAATCTGAATATTAGTTCTGTATGTTTCAGTACTGTTCATACACGGCAGGTAGAAGATGTCGCGTGCAAGAAGTGTTGCTGCAATCACATCTTGAAAAGATTTGGGTTAGATTATTTGAAACCGAGACCGCAATGTGCTGTAGCAACACTTTTTCTAGTAAAATATTTTGCACTTACTCCCTTAACAAAATTTAGAAGGCGGATGCTGATTATGAAACTTCTGCTCTATGAAAAGGCCAAGCGAGCGATGTAAATAAGAAGTCTGTTTAAAATGTTGTTTTTGTCAGGTTCAAAAATGTATAAAAGAAATACTACTTTACACAAATGTAAAAATTTCTTTCTTAAAATAACATGTTGGTGCTTACACAGACTTCCTCATTCCCTGAAAAAATATTTAGAATAGTTTTAAAGTGTTTACGCAGAATAAGTATAAGAAAGGAGTACTTCTGAAAAATTTTGGTTTTGCATCCAACCAGGAATAGAGAGCTGTACTTCATATACAAATATTCTTCAAGCATCTTTTGGAAATAAAAAGCTGGTAACTTTTTAAGTCCGAAAAATGATATATATCAATACGTGATTCTCTCTCTGAACCCAGTACATTTGTTAAACTTACGACTAATTCGACACAGCTGTTAAATTATTACACATCGATTATGAAGCAAAAGTTATAACGGTTTTAATGCATTAAAATTATGCCGAATCTTGTCTCGCCAGCGTAGAATGCTCATCGATTAGTTTTTTAGCATTTATATGCAGCCAGTATTTAACCTTTGATCAGGCACTATATGTGAAACTGTTATATTGCATCTTGCGACAGTTGCAAAGCTAACAGAGCAATTAATCAAAAACAGGTAATATATCAGCTAATTTTCGTACGGGAATCTTTAAAATTGGAGATTGGAACAAGTGTGACTTCTTGGCGATATCAGAAATGTAAATCCCCTTATTTAATCTAATCCCAGTTTTAAAAAAAAGACCAAATAGGTCTGTAGATCTCGAATATAGTTAAATTCTCTTGGTTAGAATAACACTAGATATATACCAGGATTGGTTAAACCCAGTTTTAGCCGGTTAAAGGTGGAAGCGTTGGGAAATCTTCGGGCTAGCCGCAAAGCCTTGGTAATAACCACTTTAACCGGTTAAACCTAGGTTTACCTTTCATTTTTGCTTTAGCCGAACCTAGGTTAAAGCGGGGATTACCAAGGCTTTGCGGCTGGAGCCAGAAGATTTCCCAACACTTCCACCTTTAACTGATTAGGATTGGTTAGACCCAGTTTTAGACGTTATTTAACTATTTTAAAAATTAAATAGTTAAAATATTAGCCATTTATTCATATAAGTAAAATTCGGGCGACCCGGGACATTTAATTCAAATTCGGATCAAAATCAGGAAATTATTTCAAAACGGGACAAATAGTCGAAATTCGCAGTCTGGAACGTCAGGGCACTTTAAGTGATACTCTTAAATCAGAAATTAAGGTCCTAATTAAAGAAATATACGAAAAAAAATTAGGATGATAATTTTACCACACATCTTTAAGTGTCTGCAACTTCGTTCAACTTCAACAAAGGATGACATTCATCTTTTTCGGGAAAACATTTCCACGCCGGCTATCTGCGAAAAAATAACAAACTATCCTACGCAAGAAATTTATATCATCTGTCACTTTTTATTTCCTTATTGCTTAAAAATGAGCATCACTTCTGCCTCTCCCCCTGCTGCTGCATGATGGTTTGCTATCACATCTAAAAATAAACTCGTCCCCATCGTCTCGCGTTTGTTTACGTTGGATTTCTCAGACTGTTTGGCTCTGATGAAACCGCATATTTTTTACTGTAATGACCATTTGAAGAGTCGGAGATTACCGTCACATGCTCTACGACGTCGAGTCATAGAATGAAGAACGTTAACCTGACAGTTTCGGTTCGAAGAAGCTGTAAAATTTGTCTCTTGGTGTAGCAGCCGCCTTTTCACGGAAGCCATGGTTTATATTTCTTTAATAGGCTTTTGAAGTATTTACAACTACGGAAGCTTCTTCCTTTTCTTATGAATGTTTGTGAGAATTTTGAACTAACAGTGTTGAGATAGTGTTGCGTCGAGGCAACATTTACAACAGAGTGATGTATGCGTGCGAATTGGTGATTTAAGTTAGGTTGCGTTATTCGGGGTACTGTGTTACTGAGAATGTTTTGGAGACGAGTTAGTTAACTGGGTTCTGTTATAATGTCGCCGGTTCTTATTGAATTTGGATTCAAGTCGTGCGTCGTCAGATTGTAATCATTATTAGTTGCATGAGTGTAATAATTATTATTTAGGGCTTCTGTTATATTATGTTTTTGTCTCAAACTCGTTCTTGGTATTGAATTCTTCAATTGGTTTCCGGTATTTGAAGTTTGCGGTGAGAAATACTGGATTGTGAATTTTTGTGGATCAGACCAAAGTAAGTCAATTATTTGATTTAGGTATCCGAACATGTTCGGTGCAATTTTTTTAAAAATTGTTTTAAAGAAATACTATAATATGTTTTTTTAGATTTGAACTTTGTAGAGATTAATAATAGAGTATTATTTTCGAGTATAAATTATTATGAATTTTCAAAAAACCTAAATTTGTGCTGTTTCTTAGAGGAAATTTTCAAAAACATCAAACATGCTAGAGGTCAAACTTTTGTAATAATTCAAATAAAACTATTACTAAAATAAACTACATACTATGGACCAGTGCTCCCCAACCTTTTTATCGCCGCGGACCGGTCAACGTTTGATAATTTTACCGCGGCCCGCTGAGGGGGGGACGTTGATTGTTTATATTTTAGATTGTTTTGATTTAATAATTTTAATTTAATTGTATTTAAACATTAAAAAAACATTTTTTAATAATTGTTTTTTTAACAATCAAATATTTAAACATATTCAAAATAAAATACAGTTACACCAAAAAATGAATATAAAGTGATTTAACATTTTAACTCACTAGAACGCTAAATCAATGAGAACCCTGAGCTTGTTTCTTTGTAACGAGACGGTTCCATCTGGGGGTAAGAAATCGATCACAAGATTTGAAGGAAGACAGTCAAGTTGAATAAAAGCTTATAAAAATGGAAATAATTTAATGCTCCTTGGGCGGCCCGGTACCATTTGATCCACGGACCGGTACCGGTCCACGGCCCGGGGGTTGGGGACCACTGATATGGACTAGTGCTTGTACTAGAATCTTAACATTCTTTCGATAAATAAAAATTTTAGAGCTAATCAAACAATCATTATAAGATTTTCAGCAAATTTTTATGTCATTTTTTAAACGAAAGACTATAATTATAAAAATATTGTTACAATATGCATTATTCTAGTACATTCACTAGAGAAACATTTGAAGAAAGTTTTCACAACATTTCAGAACAATTGAATGATAATATCTTGAGTTATCATGTTTGAAGCGTGAAAATTATGCATAAAATCTAGTTTTGAGAAAAATAAAATTTTAGTTTTGCCACGCGCTTAAATTAAGTATCCAAACTTTAAAAACATTCCTAAAAATATATTAACATCGTATCAACTTGAAAAAATGCAGTTTAAGAGAATTTTTGATTGGTTTTTGTCCCTTAAATGACAACTTTCGGTTATTTAAACTCCCATTTCCGGTTTTCGGTTTGTTATAAAACAATATCTCATCTTCTAATTAACGTACCGACAAAAATAAATGTTTTAGAAAGGTAAATGAATGAACTATCCAAAACATCAAAAATAACAAAAAATTGGAATTTTGGCCGAAAATCGACTTTTCAACCTGTTAGGAAACTTAAGGGATTTAAATAGTATAGTAAGGTTGAATAGTATAATAAGATAAATTATGAATATGGTATGAAATGTATGTAGAATTTTATTGAAAAATGTGCCGATTATTTTGTAATTATTCTTTTTTATTATTATGGTTTGGAGTGTTAAGTTATTTAACTGTCTAATCATAACATCCTTTTTATATCTGTTTACTTAACAACGACCGATATTCCGGTCTAAGGGTTAAATATTTCAGTACAATTTAAGTGAAAAAGAAACATTTTCGCCAAATATAAAATTAACCCGTTCCCGGATACCTAGCTTATGTTATGCTATTTGCTGGGACACTTAAGCTGCTTGAATAGCATTTCGTGTACAAAAAATGTGCTGAGTACTTTTATTTTTAGCTTGTCGCGAATATGGACGGGATATCACGCTTTATCCCAGAAAGTAGAGCGGCATATGCCGCTTAGCCACGAATGTGTTAAACATTGCAAAAGCGTGTCCAGAGTGCATGTTTTTAAGTTGCTATCATCATTTGTCGTTCATTGAAGGTTAATCTTTGTTAAGAATAGCTTGTGTTAATTACAAATCTGTTTTCTTGCGTTTTTCTAACAATATAAAAAAACGTCTATAGTTTGACGCACCCTTTTTTGCATTCTTCAATCTTTTTGTGGAACAATATTTAAGCAACTTAGTTAAGCCTTTTTTTTCTTATTAATGTTTATGTACATTTTGAACTTATGGTAATTAGATGATGCTGTAATAGTACAAAAAACGCAATTAATTTAAAGATGGTGTTACATTGAGGCAACATTTAACAGGCTGATGCTTGTATGCGAATTGTTTAGTTAGGTTTCGTTATTCGGGTAGTGTGTTAATGAGGATGTTTTGGAGACCTGGGCTCTATTATAACGTCGCCGGTTCTTATTAAAATTGGATTGAAGTCATTGTGAGCTGGACGATGATCATCATTAGTCGATTCATCGGAATGATTGCTATTTAGGGCTTCTTTTGTATCAAAATGCTTCCTGGTGTTGAAACTCGTCGCACTTACAGCCATGAAATTTGGCACACAATTAGTCGTAATGGTGACTCGATGCACCTCGAAGCCGAAATTTTAAAATTTAATCTAGAAATGTTTTATTTAATGTTTTGTGTTGTTTTGGGTGATTTTTCTCTCTAATTTCTCAATAGCATGGTTTCGGATAACTGTACAATGAAAATAGATACACCATCGGAAAGAACGCGCGATTTCCGTTCTAATGGAGTTAGTTTTGAGCTTCTAACGTAATTTACTGAATTCTGAGAAATTTTTAAAAAATAGTCAGTTTTGCCATCTAAATGTTAGTTTTGTTTTTAAATTTGTTGCATCCGACTTTCTAATAACACTATTATTTTCAATTTTTTTCAGCTTATAACTAGAACGGTTCTGTCGGATTTAAAACAAGAACGGTTAAAATATCTTTTCCTGCTTTGTTTTAAATTAATTTTTTTCTGTGCCGTTGAGATTTATTTTTCTCGATCGAGTTCCTGGCGTAGCACTTCTCCGGAACGTTGCTGGCAATTTTGATTGGCGGACGCGCAGGATACGTCACGACCTTCAACTGAATAACTGATTATTGTTTTCGGCAATATCTTAACGTATTTATTCATCTCGCATACTTTGCTTGGAGTATAATAATTTTCACGTCGCAAATTTTTAATATTGTTTTGGATGAACTTTTCTACAAATAAAATGCAATTATCACGAGAAAAAAAAATCGGGGAAATCGATAATGTGTATCGTTTGTTTTGATTTTGTTTTCAAAACTTTTTCATGTCATTGTGGGCGGGTTTTTTTTTTTCTTTCATTTTGTTGAAATCCTGATTCCACGGGCAACGCCGTGCGCGTACTGCTAGTAATTACTGAAAGCGCACTGTTAGTCACAATCATTTTCATCCTGAAATGGTCGCAGTTTATCTCATGGATATAGAATTTATTGTATGCTAATAAGTTCATCTGATTTTGATAACTTTTCTTTTATAATGAGAATGCAAATATGTATTCTGTAAGGAAAAATTCATATTTTAATGCGTTGGAAACAGAATAAACTAACAGAATACGGATTAATTTAATCTAGCATCCATATTTGTTAAATACGAATGCTAGGACATAGACTAACGGGGGGGGGGGTTAAAAGTATCTAATTGTAGGAATTAAATAGTCTAATAAGATTTAATTCAGTAAAGAATAGTATGTACGATTGAATAAATGTAGAATTTTGAAAACTTCGTACCGGTAATGTAACTATTCACATCAATTCTAATGTATTAAGATATTTAACGATTTCTGTGCAATTTGAGTGAAAAAAAGAACATTTTTTTTGTAAATATAGAATTTAAGATTTCTAAAATACGAGTCATTGTGTATTATCATCCTTGAATGAATAATTTATGTTGCTGTCGTATAGTTTTCATTCAAGAGTAATTTTTATTGAAAACAACACGTGTCATAATGAAACACATATTATGTTTTTACATTTTACTTGCAATATTAATATGAAGTACATACATAATTTACCGCAGTATTATCCACTTTTTGCATTCATTGATTTAACAATTTTGAAGTAGCTTAGTTAGCCGCTTTTATTATGAACTAGAAAATCACCCGTCATGGTATGACGGGTGTGAATTGCCTCTTCATTCGGGATATTTCCCGTCAAATTTGACGTGTTTAAATAGATATATATTCGAGAGAAATGTTTAACATTGATTGAAAACAAATAAGATAAGCATATGTTTTATGACAGGAAATATTTTTTTATTTACATATTTCTTTATTCAAAAAACCTCTTGGTAAACAACATTCCGTGTGAAGTATTTTTCGTTGTTTAACAATTTTATTATAATTCAATAACCATGAAATTCTCAGCTTGTCAAACGTAAGTCAAAAGTTAAAGTTTGAAAGGAATTCTTTTTCGAAATTCTAATCAAAACAAAGAATTTCTCTGCTTTGTCAAATCTTGCCAAAAAATATTATCAAATTATATCATCAGGATTGTAATAATCAAATGCATCGTGGCGTCCAAACTATATCACGCGCCTGATATACCACTGACGTAATTTACTACTTTCTATTTAAAAACGGAAATTAATTTGAAATATGATTAATATAATATACAATTTCTCGGGAACTATTGATCATAGTGAGATAAATTTTATATCAATCGATAGAAAATTTTATTTTACTATTTTAGAGTTATTAAATTTGAAATTAAAACGACAATTACTCTTCTAAATTTAAAATTATTGAAATTTAGGTTCTCTAACAATGAAATAATGCTGTTTAACGTCTCGCAATGCTATGGCGCAGGTTTTATTGTTGGTGACGTCAGAGCGTTACCGAGAGACAGATCTGGGATTTTATATTAGTAATCCTTGCATGCATTTTGAATGTATGATGGCGAGATAAATATTGAGTTAAGGAATTTTCAGGAAATATTGTATTAATCTGATCTGATCTAGTAGATACAATCTAGTAATCTAGTATCTGATCTAATCTTTAATTGTATCCTCGGAGATGTATTAATCGGATACTTTCTTGGACGGGCTGTTTTGGTAACGAGTTTGAAAGCTATGCTCTGATAAATGTCACTGGTTCTCACTAAATATGGATTCAAATCTTTTTATGTTGACCAGCATTAGTTAGTTGAGTTAAAACAACTCGTGATTATTGTTAGGACTGTATTGTATCATTTTTGTTTCTTAATCTTTGCTGGTATTGAAACAATTCAAAATTTAGTTATTAAATCACGTCAAAAAGACTTTCAAACGATTTAATTAAGCGATTTGAAATGTACAGTATTTTATTAAGAAGAAAAAACACGATGTGATGTTAAATGACAGGCAGAATTTATTAATTCTTTGCATATAATGCTATAACTATTCATTATGAATTTTTAAGCGTAGGAAAAATCCTCAATTTTCTCAATACTGCTCTAAATTAAGTGAAAAATTGTTTCGTCAATTAAAGCATGTTCAGAAAACTTGTTTTATCTTATCATTGTTTGACGTTCATCTAAACTTCCTATTAATGCATCTAAAAGTCGTATTAATGCAAAAATAATATAAATCTAAAAGTATGTGAAATTCCAAAAATAAAACATTCTTACAATTGCATTTAGTGATACATTTGTTAAATGTAAGTAAATTAACTGGCAAACAATTGAACGAATTTACCCTTTTCTTCTTCACATTACAAAAAAACTGCTTGAAAATAAAAAGGTACATTTTCATCCGAACGCTCGATATGTGCTGCCATCTATTGAATATAGAAGAAGCGAATACTAAAAATACTTTGTTAAATTTATGTTGAAAAAATAATTCCTGCGAGTTTGATGCATTTTTAGTTGCGTTCTTAAAACGGGGCACTAGGTATTAATGGGTTAAGCATGTCCAAATTATTTCTTTTAAATAAATTTCTACTTTGAGTAAAATATATATGTAAATATCGAAAACTGTCGTCATTTTATGAGAAGAGGTTAAGAAATGGCCGCTACATTGCATTAACCTTTCGCTTTTAGTAAATTTTTAATTTTCTGCACAAAATGGATTAATTTTAATTGGTATTTTTTACGAACACTTGCATGCAAGTATAAATACTTTTGTCGAAGCGAATAGCTATTGACAACGGTCTAATAGCATTTCGAGATAACGCTTCCAAATAAGCTTCGTTAACTGCTGATAATCTTAAACGACATTTTCAGGTATACAGCCAGTGACAACTGAAGTTTAGAGTGCAAAAAATACTACAGATAACTGTATCATCTCCGAATGATGGAGTGTGCTTCTACGCATTATGATTTCTTTTGTAATTGAAGAACTTTAATTTTAATTACGGTTCTATCGCACAGAATATAGATTACCGGTATTTAGGCTTAAATTCTGTGGAAATACAGTGGAATTTGTCTTTGTCTAACGTTTTGAATTTTTCGGTAATTTGATATTTTTTTCTCTGGTTACTTACTTGAATTTCTCATTAACGTAATGTTAAAATATCTGGAATTCGAATTTATTTTGGTTAATTTGATATTAAAACTAAAAATTGTAATTTTTTTTATTTCTAAATTTTTTTCGTAAGTTTGTATCCTGTGTCCTCTGTGATATTAAGTGAATAATTTTGTAAGGCTCTCGATTCATTCGAAAACTTTGCAACTATAAAATGTACAACAAAGCAAAATAAAATTTTTAAAACTTTGAACACTTTAGCATAAATTGTAATTTTATTTTGAAGTCTCATTGTACAATTGTTGAGTTCAAAGTATTGAGCACTGTTTATTAAAATAACCTGTTTATTTATTGAAATTTAACTTATAAAACATTATAATTATAATTTCATTTATTAAAAATACTCACTGTTTATTTATCAATTGTGTTTTACTTATCATTGATAAATATTGAAAATAAATATTTTTTATTATATTTAATTTTTAAATTTTCGTTTTTTCTTGCAGTACTCATTTTTATACCTAGTTTTTCTTAAATCGAATTTTCTTTGACCCCGTTAGTGTCAAATCGGCCAAGTTCTACTGTATAAAAATACTCTTAAATTCCTTTGGAACCTATTCAAGGCTATTTAACTATACACAATATCATTCCATATAGCTTTCTCCATATTTGCAACCTGCGTTTTCACTGTCCAATGCTTTTTTTTATTAGAAGCAACCTTTTCTCTGTTGCGAAAGTATTTTCACAGATAGTTAACACCACGTGGATATTCACTTGCGGTTTTCACATTCGCAGAAGCTGCTTCTGTGCGATGACCGATAACCTTACTGATAGGAGCTTCTCTTGATTTTTACAGATTGCCAAACACACCTGACTTCCTGCAAGATGGGTGAAGTGGTGAGTGAGACGGTCAATGGCGTCAATCTGGCCAGCTTGACCACAGAGGAGTCGCTTTACAAATTAGTAAGTATGCCCTTTTCTTAGTATTCTTGACTTTGTATGTTATTATTTTGGTTTTGAAAAAGCCAGCTTTTGAACAGTTCTTTATGGTTAATACTGAAATTATTGCTATTATTAGTTATTTCAATAAGAAAATTTTTTTTTGTGGAGAAGTATAGTATACTATTTTATTCCTTTGCATTCGGAAAAGTAATTAGATACATAATTATTCATTGATTTACAAGAGCTCATGTTATTGGTTTAGAACGTAAAAAATGTGTTTGAGTAAGTTCATTTTTCCTGAAAAATTATTCTACAACTTTGTAAGTAGTTTTTTAACCATCGAAATCAAGAAATGTCAAAATGATGCACCGTCTAGAATGGTGACTGAGAGGAGTCACTTCTCGAATGCAAAGGGATAATAATTTTGAATTTGTCTGATAACATTAAATACAAACCAGGTAGTAATCGGCTACTGGAAAAATACTAGGTCAATTAAAAATATACAAATTTTCTACGATCTGTAAACTAAGCA
>BGPR01051983.1:0-10705 GCA_013235015.1 Araneus ventricosus
CTATGTGATCTTTACACTTGTGATACGGTATGTGATCTTTACACATAATTTGTAGGTTTCTATCGAATTTTGGACGAAATCCGTCTACGGGAAGTCTGTCTGTCCGCGGTCATGTGGACACTATAACTCAGAAACCTGAATAGCTAGATGGATAAAATTTGGTTCACAGTTTTATCATCATGAATGTAGGTCCGTATAAAATTTTGGGCCAAATCCGTCAAAGGGGTGACTGTCTGTCGGTCTGTATAATCGCAAACTTGTGAAGACAATTTCTTAACAAATTTACTTAGATAAATAAAATTTGGGATGTGGCCTTCTTACCTTAATTGTAGGTTTGTGTTAGTCGTTTAAAAAATACATGGCTTATGGCTACCCAAGGGAGAGGGAAAATGACACCTTTTTGTGGAGTATACAAGAAAGTTTAGGGGAGACCGCTCACGCTGGTTTTTGAAATATAATTTAAAATCTGAATATTAGTTCTGTATGTTTCAGTACTGTTCATACACGGCAGGTAGAAGATGTCGCGTGCAAGAAGTGTTGCTGCAATCACATCTTGAAAAGATTTGGGTTAGATTATTTGAAACCGAGACCGCAATGTGCTGTAGCAACACTTTTTCTAGTAAAATATTTTGCACTTACTCCCTTAACAAAATTTAGAAGGCGGATGCTGATTATGAAACTTCTGCTCTATGAAAAGGCCAAGCGAGCGATGTAAATAAGAAGTCTGTTTAAAATGTTGTTTTTGTCAGGTTCAAAAATGTATAAAAGAAATACTACTTTACACAAATGTAAAAATTTCTTTCTTAAAATAACATGTTGGTGCTTACACAGACTTCCTCATTCCCTGAAAAAATATTTAGAATAGTTTTAAAGTGTTTACGCAGAATAAGTATAAGAAAGGAGTACTTCTGAAAAATTTTGGTTTTGCATCCAACCAGGAATAGAGAGCTGTACTTCATATACAAATATTCTTCAAGCATCTTTTGGAAATAAAAAGCTGGTAACTTTTTAAGTCCGAAAAATGATATATATCAATACGTGATTCTCTCTCTGAACCCAGTACATTTGTTAAACTTACGACTAATTCGACACAGCTGTTAAATTATTACACATCGATTATGAAGCAAAAGTTATAACGGTTTTAATGCATTAAAATTATGCCGAATCTTGTCTCGCCAGCGTAGAATGCTCATCGATTAGTTTTTTAGCATTTATATGCAGCCAGTATTTAACCTTTGATCAGGCACTATATGTGAAACTGTTATATTGCATCTTGCGACAGTTGCAAAGCTAACAGAGCAATTAATCAAAAACAGGTAATATATCAGCTAATTTTCGTACGGGAATCTTTAAAATTGGAGATTGGAACAAGTGTGACTTCTTGGCGATATCAGAAATGTAAATCCCCTTATTTAATCTAATCCCAGTTTTAAAAAAAAGACCAAATAGGTCTGTAGATCTCGAATATAGTTAAATTCTCTTGGTTAGAATAACACTAGATATATACCAGGATTGGTTAAACCCAGTTTTAGCCGGTTAAAGGTGGAAGCGTTGGGAAATCTTCGGGCTAGCCGCAAAGCCTTGGTAATAACCACTTTAACCGGTTAAACCTAGGTTTACCTTTCATTTTTGCTTTAGCCGAACCTAGGTTAAAGCGGGGATTACCAAGGCTTTGCGGCTGGAGCCAGAAGATTTCCCAACACTTCCACCTTTAACTGATTAGGATTGGTTAGACCCAGTTTTAGACGTTATTTAACTATTTTAAAAATTAAATAGTTAAAATATTAGCCATTTATTCATATAAGTAAAATTCGGGCGACCCGGGACATTTAATTCAAATTCGGATCAAAATCAGGAAATTATTTCAAAACGGGACAAATAGTCGAAATTCGCAGTCTGGAACGTCAGGGCACTTTAAGTGATACTCTTAAATCAGAAATTAAGGTCCTAATTAAAGAAATATACGAAAAAAAATTAGGATGATAATTTTACCACACATCTTTAAGTGTCTGCAACTTCGTTCAACTTCAACAAAGGATGACATTCATCTTTTTCGGGAAAACATTTCCACGCCGGCTATCTGCGAAAAAATAACAAACTATCCTACGCAAGAAATTTATATCATCTGTCACTTTTTATTTCCTTATTGCTTAAAAATGAGCATCACTTCTGCCTCTCCCCCTGCTGCTGCATGATGGTTTGCTATCACATCTAAAAATAAACTCGTCCCCATCGTCTCGCGTTTGTTTACGTTGGATTTCTCAGACTGTTTGGCTCTGATGAAACCGCATATTTTTTACTGTAATGACCATTTGAAGAGTCGGAGATTACCGTCACATGCTCTACGACGTCGAGTCATAGAATGAAGAACGTTAACCTGACAGTTTCGGTTCGAAGAAGCTGTAAAATTTGTCTCTTGGTGTAGCAGCCGCCTTTTCACGGAAGCCATGGTTTATATTTCTTTAATAGGCTTTTGAAGTATTTACAACTACGGAAGCTTCTTCCTTTTCTTATGAATGTTTGTGAGAATTTTGAACTAACAGTGTTGAGATAGTGTTGCGTCGAGGCAACATTTACAACAGAGTGATGTATGCGTGCGAATTGGTGATTTAAGTTAGGTTGCGTTATTCGGGGTACTGTGTTACTGAGAATGTTTTGGAGACGAGTTAGTTAACTGGGTTCTGTTATAATGTCGCCGGTTCTTATTGAATTTGGATTCAAGTCGTGCGTCGTCAGATTGTAATCATTATTAGTTGCATGAGTGTAATAATTATTATTTAGGGCTTCTGTTATATTATGTTTTTGTCTCAAACTCGTTCTTGGTATTGAATTCTTCAATTGGTTTCCGGTATTTGAAGTTTGCGGTGAGAAATACTGGATTGTGAATTTTTGTGGATCAGACCAAAGTAAGTCAATTATTTGATTTAGGTATCCGAACATGTTCGGTGCAATTTTTTTAAAAATTGTTTTAAAGAAATACTATAATATGTTTTTTTAGATTTGAACTTTGTAGAGATTAATAATAGAGTATTATTTTCGAGTATAAATTATTATGAATTTTCAAAAAACCTAAATTTGTGCTGTTTCTTAGAGGAAATTTTCAAAAACATCAAACATGCTAGAGGTCAAACTTTTGTAATAATTCAAATAAAACTATTACTAAAATAAACTACATACTATGGACCAGTGCTCCCCAACCTTTTTATCGCCGCGGACCGGTCAACGTTTGATAATTTTACCGCGGCCCGCTGAGGGGGGGACGTTGATTGTTTATATTTTAGATTGTTTTGATTTAATAATTTTAATTTAATTGTATTTAAACATTAAAAAAACATTTTTTAATAATTGTTTTTTTAACAATCAAATATTTAAACATATTCAAAATAAAATACAGTTACACCAAAAAATGAATATAAAGTGATTTAACATTTTAACTCACTAGAACGCTAAATCAATGAGAACCCTGAGCTTGTTTCTTTGTAACGAGACGGTTCCATCTGGGGGTAAGAAATCGATCACAAGATTTGAAGGAAGACAGTCAAGTTGAATAAAAGCTTATAAAAATGGAAATAATTTAATGCTCCTTGGGCGGCCCGGTACCATTTGATCCACGGACCGGTACCGGTCCACGGCCCGGGGGTTGGGGACCACTGATATGGACTAGTGCTTGTACTAGAATCTTAACATTCTTTCGATAAATAAAAATTTTAGAGCTAATCAAACAATCATTATAAGATTTTCAGCAAATTTTTATGTCATTTTTTAAACGAAAGACTATAATTATAAAAATATTGTTACAATATGCATTATTCTAGTACATTCACTAGAGAAACATTTGAAGAAAGTTTTCACAACATTTCAGAACAATTGAATGATAATATCTTGAGTTATCATGTTTGAAGCGTGAAAATTATGCATAAAATCTAGTTTTGAGAAAAATAAAATTTTAGTTTTGCCACGCGCTTAAATTAAGTATCCAAACTTTAAAAACATTCCTAAAAATATATTAACATCGTATCAACTTGAAAAAATGCAGTTTAAGAGAATTTTTGATTGGTTTTTGTCCCTTAAATGACAACTTTCGGTTATTTAAACTCCCATTTCCGGTTTTCGGTTTGTTATAAAACAATATCTCATCTTCTAATTAACGTACCGACAAAAATAAATGTTTTAGAAAGGTAAATGAATGAACTATCCAAAACATCAAAAATAACAAAAAATTGGAATTTTGGCCGAAAATCGACTTTTCAACCTGTTAGGAAACTTAAGGGATTTAAATAGTATAGTAAGGTTGAATAGTATAATAAGATAAATTATGAATATGGTATGAAATGTATGTAGAATTTTATTGAAAAATGTGCCGATTATTTTGTAATTATTCTTTTTTATTATTATGGTTTGGAGTGTTAAGTTATTTAACTGTCTAATCATAACATCCTTTTTATATCTGTTTACTTAACAACGACCGATATTCCGGTCTAAGGGTTAAATATTTCAGTACAATTTAAGTGAAAAAGAAACATTTTCGCCAAATATAAAATTAACCCGTTCCCGGATACCTAGCTTATGTTATGCTATTTGCTGGGACACTTAAGCTGCTTGAATAGCATTTCGTGTACAAAAAATGTGCTGAGTACTTTTATTTTTAGCTTGTCGCGAATATGGACGGGATATCACGCTTTATCCCAGAAAGTAGAGCGGCATATGCCGCTTAGCCACGAATGTGTTAAACATTGCAAAAGCGTGTCCAGAGTGCATGTTTTTAAGTTGCTATCATCATTTGTCGTTCATTGAAGGTTAATCTTTGTTAAGAATAGCTTGTGTTAATTACAAATCTGTTTTCTTGCGTTTTTCTAACAATATAAAAAAACGTCTATAGTTTGACGCACCCTTTTTTGCATTCTTCAATCTTTTTGTGGAACAATATTTAAGCAACTTAGTTAAGCCTTTTTTTTCTTATTAATGTTTATGTACATTTTGAACTTATGGTAATTAGATGATGCTGTAATAGTACAAAAAACGCAATTAATTTAAAGATGGTGTTACATTGAGGCAACATTTAACAGGCTGATGCTTGTATGCGAATTGTTTAGTTAGGTTTCGTTATTCGGGTAGTGTGTTAATGAGGATGTTTTGGAGACCTGGGCTCTATTATAACGTCGCCGGTTCTTATTAAAATTGGATTGAAGTCATTGTGAGCTGGACGATGATCATCATTAGTCGATTCATCGGAATGATTGCTATTTAGGGCTTCTTTTGTATCAAAATGCTTCCTGGTGTTGAAACTCGTCGCACTTACAGCCATGAAATTTGGCACACAATTAGTCGTAATGGTGACTCGATGCACCTCGAAGCCGAAATTTTAAAATTTAATCTAGAAATGTTTTATTTAATGTTTTGTGTTGTTTTGGGTGATTTTTCTCTCTAATTTCTCAATAGCATGGTTTCGGATAACTGTACAATGAAAATAGATACACCATCGGAAAGAACGCGCGATTTCCGTTCTAATGGAGTTAGTTTTGAGCTTCTAACGTAATTTACTGAATTCTGAGAAATTTTTAAAAAATAGTCAGTTTTGCCATCTAAATGTTAGTTTTGTTTTTAAATTTGTTGCATCCGACTTTCTAATAACACTATTATTTTCAATTTTTTTCAGCTTATAACTAGAACGGTTCTGTCGGATTTAAAACAAGAACGGTTAAAATATCTTTTCCTGCTTTGTTTTAAATTAATTTTTTTCTGTGCCGTTGAGATTTATTTTTCTCGATCGAGTTCCTGGCGTAGCACTTCTCCGGAACGTTGCTGGCAATTTTGATTGGCGGACGCGCAGGATACGTCACGACCTTCAACTGAATAACTGATTATTGTTTTCGGCAATATCTTAACGTATTTATTCATCTCGCATACTTTGCTTGGAGTATAATAATTTTCACGTCGCAAATTTTTAATATTGTTTTGGATGAACTTTTCTACAAATAAAATGCAATTATCACGAGAAAAAAAAATCGGGGAAATCGATAATGTGTATCGTTTGTTTTGATTTTGTTTTCAAAACTTTTTCATGTCATTGTGGGCGGGTTTTTTTTTTTCTTTCATTTTGTTGAAATCCTGATTCCACGGGCAACGCCGTGCGCGTACTGCTAGTAATTACTGAAAGCGCACTGTTAGTCACAATCATTTTCATCCTGAAATGGTCGCAGTTTATCTCATGGATATAGAATTTATTGTATGCTAATAAGTTCATCTGATTTTGATAACTTTTCTTTTATAATGAGAATGCAAATATGTATTCTGTAAGGAAAAATTCATATTTTAATGCGTTGGAAACAGAATAAACTAACAGAATACGGATTAATTTAATCTAGCATCCATATTTGTTAAATACGAATGCTAGGACATAGACTAACGGGGGGGGGGGTTAAAAGTATCTAATTGTAGGAATTAAATAGTCTAATAAGATTTAATTCAGTAAAGAATAGTATGTACGATTGAATAAATGTAGAATTTTGAAAACTTCGTACCGGTAATGTAACTATTCACATCAATTCTAATGTATTAAGATATTTAACGATTTCTGTGCAATTTGAGTGAAAAAAAGAACATTTTTTTTGTAAATATAGAATTTAAGATTTCTAAAATACGAGTCATTGTGTATTATCATCCTTGAATGAATAATTTATGTTGCTGTCGTATAGTTTTCATTCAAGAGTAATTTTTATTGAAAACAACACGTGTCATAATGAAACACATATTATGTTTTTACATTTTACTTGCAATATTAATATGAAGTACATACATAATTTACCGCAGTATTATCCACTTTTTGCATTCATTGATTTAACAATTTTGAAGTAGCTTAGTTAGCCGCTTTTATTATGAACTAGAAAATCACCCGTCATGGTATGACGGGTGTGAATTGCCTCTTCATTCGGGATATTTCCCGTCAAATTTGACGTGTTTAAATAGATATATATTCGAGAGAAATGTTTAACATTGATTGAAAACAAATAAGATAAGCATATGTTTTATGACAGGAAATATTTTTTTATTTACATATTTCTTTATTCAAAAAACCTCTTGGTAAACAACATTCCGTGTGAAGTATTTTTCGTTGTTTAACAATTTTATTATAATTCAATAACCATGAAATTCTCAGCTTGTCAAACGTAAGTCAAAAGTTAAAGTTTGAAAGGAATTCTTTTTCGAAATTCTAATCAAAACAAAGAATTTCTCTGCTTTGTCAAATCTTGCCAAAAAATATTATCAAATTATATCATCAGGATTGTAATAATCAAATGCATCGTGGCGTCCAAACTATATCACGCGCCTGATATACCACTGACGTAATTTACTACTTTCTATTTAAAAACGGAAATTAATTTGAAATATGATTAATATAATATACAATTTCTCGGGAACTATTGATCATAGTGAGATAAATTTTATATCAATCGATAGAAAATTTTATTTTACTATTTTAGAGTTATTAAATTTGAAATTAAAACGACAATTACTCTTCTAAATTTAAAATTATTGAAATTTAGGTTCTCTAACAATGAAATAATGCTGTTTAACGTCTCGCAATGCTATGGCGCAGGTTTTATTGTTGGTGACGTCAGAGCGTTACCGAGAGACAGATCTGGGATTTTATATTAGTAATCCTTGCATGCATTTTGAATGTATGATGGCGAGATAAATATTGAGTTAAGGAATTTTCAGGAAATATTGTATTAATCTGATCTGATCTAGTAGATACAATCTAGTAATCTAGTATCTGATCTAATCTTTAATTGTATCCTCGGAGATGTATTAATCGGATACTTTCTTGGACGGGCTGTTTTGGTAACGAGTTTGAAAGCTATGCTCTGATAAATGTCACTGGTTCTCACTAAATATGGATTCAAATCTTTTTATGTTGACCAGCATTAGTTAGTTGAGTTAAAACAACTCGTGATTATTGTTAGGACTGTATTGTATCATTTTTGTTTCTTAATCTTTGCTGGTATTGAAACAATTCAAAATTTAGTTATTAAATCACGTCAAAAAGACTTTCAAACGATTTAATTAAGCGATTTGAAATGTACAGTATTTTATTAAGAAGAAAAAACACGATGTGATGTTAAATGACAGGCAGAATTTATTAATTCTTTGCATATAATGCTATAACTATTCATTATGAATTTTTAAGCGTAGGAAAAATCCTCAATTTTCTCAATACTGCTCTAAATTAAGTGAAAAATTGTTTCGTCAATTAAAGCATGTTCAGAAAACTTGTTTTATCTTATCATTGTTTGACGTTCATCTAAACTTCCTATTAATGCATCTAAAAGTCGTATTAATGCAAAAATAATATAAATCTAAAAGTATGTGAAATTCCAAAAATAAAACATTCTTACAATTGCATTTAGTGATACATTTGTTAAATGTAAGTAAATTAACTGGCAAACAATTGAACGAATTTACCCTTTTCTTCTTCACATTACAAAAAAACTGCTTGAAAATAAAAAGGTACATTTTCATCCGAACGCTCGATATGTGCTGCCATCTATTGAATATAGAAGAAGCGAATACTAAAAATACTTTGTTAAATTTATGTTGAAAAAATAATTCCTGCGAGTTTGATGCATTTTTAGTTGCGTTCTTAAAACGGGGCACTAGGTATTAATGGGTTAAGCATGTCCAAATTATTTCTTTTAAATAAATTTCTACTTTGAGTAAAATATATATGTAAATATCGAAAACTGTCGTCATTTTATGAGAAGAGGTTAAGAAATGGCCGCTACATTGCATTAACCTTTCGCTTTTAGTAAATTTTTAATTTTCTGCACAAAATGGATTAATTTTAATTGGTATTTTTTACGAACACTTGCATGCAAGTATAAATACTTTTGTCGAAGCGAATAGCTATTGACAACGGTCTAATAGCATTTCGAGATAACGCTTCCAAATAAGCTTCGTTAACTGCTGATAATCTTAAACGACATTTTCAGGTATACAGCCAGTGACAACTGAAGTTTAGAGTGCAAAAAATACTACAGATAACTGTATCATCTCCGAATGATGGAGTGTGCTTCTACGCATTATGATTTCTTTTGTAATTGAAGAACTTTAATTTTAATTACGGTTCTATCGCACAGAATATAGATTACCGGTATTTAGGCTTAAATTCTGTGGAAATACAGTGGAATTTGTCTTTGTCTAACGTTTTGAATTTTTCGGTAATTTGATATTTTTTTCTCTGGTTACTTACTTGAATTTCTCATTAACGTAATGTTAAAATATCTGGAATTCGAATTTATTTTGGTTAATTTGATATTAAAACTAAAAATTGTAATTTTTTTTATTTCTAAATTTTTTTCGTAAGTTTGTATCCTGTGTCCTCTGTGATATTAAGTGAATAATTTTGTAAGGCTCTCGATTCATTCGAAAACTTTGCAACTATAAAATGTACAACAAAGCAAAATAAAATTTTTAAAACTTTGAACACTTTAGCATAAATTGTAATTTTATTTTGAAGTCTCATTGTACAATTGTTGAGTTCAAAGTATTGAGCACTGTTTATTAAAATAACCTGTTTATTTATTGAAATTTAACTTATAAAACATTATAATTATAATTTCATTTATTAAAAATACTCACTGTTTATTTATCAATTGTGTTTTACTTATCATTGATAAATATTGAAAATAAATATTTTTTATTATATTTAATTTTTAAATTTTCGTTTTTTCTTGCAGTACTCATTTTTATACCTAGTTTTTCTTAAATCGAATTTTCTTTGACCCCGTTAGTGTCAAATCGGCCAAGTTCTACTGTATAAAAATACTCTTAAATTCCTTTGGAACCTATTCAAGGCTATTTAACTATACACAATATCATTCCATATAGCTTTCTCCATATTTGCAACCTGCGTTTTCACTGTCCAATGCTTTTTTTTATTAGAAGCAACCTTTTCTCTGTTGCGAAAGTATTTTCACAGATAGTTAACACCACGTGGATATTCACTTGCGGTTTTCACATTCGCAGAAGCTGCTTCTGTGCGATGACCGATAACCTTACTGATAGGAGCTTCTCTTGATTTTTACAGATTGCCAAACACACCTGACTTCCTGCAAGATGGGTGAAGTGGTGAGTGAGACGGTCAATGGCGTCAATCTGGCCAGCTTGACCACAGAGGAGTCGCTTTACAAATTAGTAAGTATGCCCTTTTCTTAGTATTCTTGACTTTGTATGTTATTATTTTGGTTTTGAAAAAGCCAGCTTTTGAACAGTTCTTTATGGTTAATACTGAAATTATTGCTATTATTAGTTATTTCAATAAGAAAATTTTTTTTTGTGGAGAAGTATAGTATACTATTTTATTCCTTTGCATTCGGAAAAGTAATTAGATACATAATTATTCATTGATTTACAAGAGCTCATGTTATTGGTTTAGAACGTAAAAAATGTGTTTGAGTAAGTTCATTTTTCCTGAAAAATTATTCTACAACTTTGTAAGTAGTTTTTTAACCATCGAAATCAAGAAATGTCAAAATGATGCACCGTCTAGAATGGTGACTGAGAGGAGTCACTTCTCGAATGCAAAGGGATAATAATTTTGAATTTGTCTGATAACATTAAATACAAACCAGGTAGTAATCGGCTACTGGAAAAATACTAGGTCAATTAAAAATATACAAATTTTCTACGATCTGTAAACTAAGCA
>BGPR01051984.1:0-10224 GCA_013235015.1 Araneus ventricosus
ATGTGAACACTATAACTCAAAAACTTGAATGGATAGATGGATAAAATACGGTACGCAGTTTTATCATCAGGAATGTAGGTCCGTATAAAATTTTGGGCCAAATCCGTCAAAGTGCTGACTGTCTGTATAATCGCATACTTTTGAACGCAATAACTTCTTTAAAAAATTACTTTGATAAATGAAATTTAATATGTGGCCTTCTTACCTTAATGGTAGATTTGTGTCCAATTTTTGTGTCAATCGTTTGAAAAAGGGCATTCAAAGTGCAAATTTCGTTTTCTTTATCTATACCCAGCCCTATTGGTTCTACTTCCGCGTTGAACGACCTTCGGAAATCGTGGTATGACGTTTCGCTTTTTTTTTCCACTGCGCAGTACGAACAAGAACCCCTAATGCGCATTAGGGGTTCTTGTTCGTTTTACTGCCTTTTAGCTTATTTTTTTTCTACATGTGTTAGGAGTATGCGAGAAAGTTTAGGGGAGACCACTCCCTATGGTTTTAAGATCATAAAAAAATTTCTTCGAAAATCGCTTTTCAACCTAGTTGGATACCTTAAACTTAATTTACTTTGAGTCGTTATGATAAATAGTAAATAATTGTTTTACAGATTTCTAGCTCCTACGGTTGATTTTATTGATGCTTAGGTAACGGGTTTCTATCACGAAATAATTAATTGCAAATTCTAATTGACTGCAGCAGTCCGTCAAAAAACTTTTGTGGGCTTAGTAACTTCTGCCTGAACGATTACGATGATATGTATAAATGCTGTTAAAGCCTGAGATTCAGAATTGGCTTATATTTATTGTTATTATTTTGAAAGAAAAATGAAGTTTTTAAGACATAGCAAAACTTATTTTTGAGAAATTGCAAGAAAAATAAAAGTTTTAAAATTAATTAGATATTCTGCCCAAATTTGTTAATTATATCTGTAGTTAGCGACCAGTGCTCAAGTTACAGCACTTGCCAATCTTTTCTTTTCGTTTTCTTCACTGAGAAGTTCAGGAACACATTGACAGCACAGTTTCTTGTATTTTAAGTCTCCAGACACAATTTGAAGTGAAACTGATCTTGAGACTAGTGGGAATTCCGATAACAGATTCGGTATTATTGTTAGGCACAGGAAGCGAGTTTGCCAATATCACTTGTTAGTCTCGTGAAGTAGAGACAGGCAGCTTGAGTAACACTAGTTATGAAGAGCTCCTGGATAATGAACTAAAAGCGTCCTGGCTTATAGCAGTGGAATTTTTACGAGATAGAGCATTTCTTATTGCTTTCAGAAATGACGAATCGTATAAGTTAAAAGAGACATTTATTTAGACGACCACATTTAAGAACATATTTACAGATCACATTTCTATTTAACAAGGTTGATACTTGTCGAACTTTTTATAGGTACAGCAACAGCTTACATGGCACTGAAGTCTCTCCGAGGAGAGAATATTCTTGCTTAGAGGACCTACAGACCGTACCTTTTTACTTTCTCGTATACGAAGTATACAAAGAGAAAGTATTGTAATCGTCAAAAAATTCGAACTCGAGATTGTGACGAATCTCCACGTTTTGACCTTCCTGAGTCCGAAAAACACAATTTTGGAATTATGTCTGTCTGTGAACACGATAACTCGAAAACTATTAGAGCTACGGGGATGAAATTTGGCATGTGGTCTTTAAACATAATTTGTAGGTTTCTATCAAATTTTGGGCAAAATCCATCAACGGGAAGTCTGTCTGTCTGTATGTCCGAAGTCATGTGAACACTATAACTCAAAAACGTGAATAGCTAGATGGATAAAATTTGGTACACAGTTTTATTGTCATGAATGTAGGTCCGTATAAAATTTTGGGCCAAATCCGACAAAGGGTTGGCTGTCTGTCGGTCCTGTATAATCGCATACTTGTTCAACTCCATGCGCATGCGTAATGATAGAAATGCCTATGCAAAGAAGGGACACTCCGAAAACTTGGCAGTTTGCCAAAAATCAATTCTGGCGGCGAGATTTTGTAAGGAAGCAAACATTTAGGGCGTCTCGTTTTACTTGCGTACTGGAAGCAATCTCTACGCATGCGCAAGCTATTCTCCTGTTTTCTTCTCCGCACGCGGAACTTGCATTGCTAGAGTTTGATTTAAAAAAATAAATATTGCTAAGTTTTAATACATACGCATCTTTTTGAATATGATTCTTCACCTCAATATTTTACTACCACTATAATCTACAATGAAAAACCTTCTGATAGTCATTGCATTCTGGGTTACAGTTGGTTCGAACTTTTTATCAACGCAGGGGGAAGGGAAATGACAAATGTTTGGAAAATATACGAGAAAGTTTAGTGGAGGCCACTCCCGCTGGTTCTTTCTAAATGACATAGTAGAGACAAGCATATATACTCTGCTAATAATCAGTAGATCTACATATCAGCTGCGGGAATCGAATAGACAACGTCATCCGATTCCGATTAAATAGCTGCTAATATAGATGTCAAGTGAAGTGACAAGCTCAAAGAAATGATGTGAAAATCTTAAAGAAAGAAAGCTTCGAATCTCAGAGTAAAGGTACGAGAGACAATTTAGAAAAGATGCAAGCTTCGTAGCTTAAAATGCAGAATTTCCTAACAATTATGAATCTCCGGGTTGCGTGAATTTGGGTGTCAGTTGCCTGCACCAAATCGTCAGTGATTACAAATGCCCGATCAGAACGCGATTTAACGTGGGCGTCTTACTCGAACAATCTCGCTCATTTTCTCACTTTACTGTCACTCATTGCATTGGCAGCGTACACTTCGCATATCTAGCGATGGATATCGGCAGCTTTCATATTTCTTGCTGTTAAGAATCGGATGACTCACTGTGTTTCATAGTTGGCGGGACGCTCGAGTTTCTTACCAATTTTAACCTCCCACCACTATAAGACTGTAGACGTGTATGCAAATGGTGTAGATTCTGCGCAAAGATTGCCATAAGCCTTCTAGCACATTCATCCTGGTGCGTGTGCAAAATTTGAAACGATATTGATAAACGGACCTTATTTTAAAAGCTAGAAAATGACCCGCCATGGTATGACGGGTGAAAATTTCCCCTTCATTCGAGAGATTTCCCTTCAAATTTGACGTGTTTAAATATATATATAGCGAGAGAAATGTTTAACATTGATTAAAAACAAACAAAATACACATATGTTTTATGACAGGAAATATTTTTTTATTTACATATTATTTACATATTTCTTTATTCAAATAACCTCTTGGTAAACAACATTCCGTGTGGAGTATTTTTCGTTGTTTAACAATTTTCCTTGTACTTCAGATGTCTTTGTGTAAATTTTAACGTTACCAAAAAATATTGTCGCATTATATCATCACAATGGCGCTAAATAATTAGATGCATCGTGGCGTCCAAATTATATCACGCGCATGATATATCACTTACGTAATTTTCTAGTTTCTATTAAAAAAGCGGAAATTAATTTGAAATATATGATTAATATAATTTAAAATTCCTCCCTTAAACTATTACTCTTTTAAATTTAAAATTACTGAAATTTAGGTTTTCTAGCGATGAAATAATGCTGTTTAATGTCTAGAAGTGCTATGGCGCGAGTTTTATTGTTGGTGACGTCAGAGCGTTACCGAGAGATCTTGACTATTATATTAGTAACAGCCCTTGTATTAATAATAACCGATTAAGCGCACTGGCCGTAAGCTGGGCATTCACGACCAAACTGCTCTTTTCCATTTGGACCAACAACCGGTTTGTTTTCCACCCATTCAAGTCGATAGATTTACTACCTTACCGCCACGAGAAAAACCACAGACACCAGACATGCCTATGGCGGTCGTTATGGAAACGGGATATTCCATTGCATTTCGGGGGTGAAGAAAAGGGTTTTATCTCATTTGCCGTAGGTAGAACCGGCGAAAGTCTCATTTCTCTTTGTGCTTCGTTCGAAAACGAATTCCTCGCCCAACGGAAATGCGCTTAGGTTACCAAATGTTGCGGTTGACTTTTTATCTGTATCGCTCCTTTCTTCGACCCGTCTATTTGAAGCAACCCTGCTCAGGTTTCTTTCTCCTGGCGGTAGGACAGTAGGTGGGTCATTGGCTCCAAAACGCACTGCGGAGCGCTTCAATCCCCCAACTCCACCTACACTCCCCTCCCCCACACGGGGGATTTTCGCTTTTTGGAGATAACACAGTGGCGTACCTGCAACTTTTGCCGCCCTTCCTGTACGAGTTACATAAACATCAAAAAAAAATAATCAAATGGAAAAAATTTATTTAATAAAGCAATTCGTCGTTTGACGCCGTTTTCTCATGGAAATAGAAAGTGAAACAAAAACATATGTAACATAAATTAATTACAAGAAAAATGCATGCGTTTACGTCCTTTTTTACTGCACAAAAAATGTCGGTTGTTCATAATATTTATGTTATCTGCATAATAGTAATCACTTAACTGCATTAAACTTTTAAATAACACTTATTGATCATTTTCCATTTCTCCTTTTTTGCAGTTTTCCTCTCGAAGTCTGTATGAAATCTGGAGTGGAATCTCAGATAAAATAGCTTCCTTTTCTGTCGGATATGCTTATATCTCGCAAGTAGCTCTTTTGGCCCGAATGGTTCAGAAACAGAGAGATGAAAGAACTAAATAGCAAGTTTTAAGAAAACTAAACAGTTCCGTCGAAAGGCATCCCTTACTTCCCTACACTGTTTCCGATGGAACTCCCTAACCGTCATAAACAGAAATAAAATAGGAACGAATTTTCTAATTTTATTATTGAATAGAAAAGGCTTCCACGAAGGAATTTCATCATGTATATCACCATTGTACCTACCCTTAAATGCATGGTGCTGTCGAAGATAGTTCATTCATTTTACTACGACCCCGAAATACGGGCCCTAGAGAAAAGGTTGCGACAGCCCCTGTGCTTCTTGCCCCCCAAAGATTGGGAACCGACTGTCAATCAAAGGCTGTCTAACATCTTTCCTTCAAGAACGTTAAGAAAAGCAATAGTAAACTTATTTATGCCCATCAGCCTGGAAGTTGTGATGTGGGGTTATGATCACCGCGAGGTGAACAGCGGATTTTTCTCCTGCATGGACATGTGGCACTGTTTCCGATGGAACTCCCTAGGCATCATAGACAGAGAGCAAACTGTAAAACTGATAGTTGCAAAAATAGACATAAGAATGCCGGATCGCTTTTTCTTGGCTTGCAATTACAAACTGAAGGAGACCATACTGGAGATGTGGAAAAACATGTCTGAAGACGACATGGAACGTGTTACTGGCATGGTCCATTCTCCAATTGTCGATAGATGGGTCCATTGCTTGCAAGAAGGTGGTGTTCCAGAAACTAGGGAGCTTGTTGAAGCCTTTCTAGGAGTCCGGCCCATCTATTCTCAATGCAGTAGATCCACAGGATTGCGTGTTTTATTTCCGGATCTGTCCATGGAAGACAGATTCCGATGTCTGATGTGTTCCATCCGACACCGGGAGACCTATCCCGACGATTTGCGGTACTGCCTCTCGCAGCTGGACAGCAATCAGCAAACCGAAGTATACAGAAGGCACACTTTTTGGGTGCTGAAGTCCTTTTTGCATTGGCCAGTGCAAAGTGCGTTCTTGGATTTGGTGGATCAGATGTGGACTTTCCTGACCATGTTAGATTTCGGAGATTTATTGCACGTCATCTTGTGCCAAATTATCATGAAAGGGTGGGAGGACTTTGATTACATCTACATTCTTCAAAATTTCTGGCGCCAGAGTCCAGCTCGTTTCAAAGATTCCATTAAAGAAGCCCGTATGTATGAACCTTTAAGAAGTGTTATTGACCATGGAGGTCCGGAACCATTTTCGTTGGATCTTCTGTCAGACTTTAAATGCAACTGCCATTTAAATGATAAGATTATTTATATTGAATAGTGGTCTTTCGGATCTATCATTCTTCAATGGTTTAGAACAGAGCTTCTTAAACTGTGGGTATTGACCTGGAATGAGGTTGCATACATCAATATTAGGTCTCCTGTAAGATTCTTCAATATTGTTTAGCAAAAGTAATTTATTCTTGATTTGAAGCATTTTATTAAAATTTTACAAATGATTATGTACTACTTCCGTCCACCTTTTAGTCTCTGATTTGCCATTTTTCTTGTCTAAGGTAAATAGTCGAAATATCAAAGAATCCTCTATTTATTTTCAAAATGTAGGGAATCATGCAAACTAAACATTTCAAAATGTATGGAAACATACAAAACTAAACTCATCCTATATTGGATGTTAAACCTAATAATTGAATGTATCGGTGGCACGATGTGTCTTTGACATTCTGATAGCTGAAGGAACTCAATCCTAGCTTTTCAAACTGTCTTTAGCTATATGGGGCATATTTACTGAGTCAATTCGCGATTACATTCATTTGCTTCCATCTTAATTCATCAGACTGCTCCTTAGCTAACCATAAATTCATGTTTTAATTGAAGGTTACATAAATAATGCTAAAAAAATAGACGGGAAGCTGTCTCTGCGAAATGGCCGCTGGGATTGAGGGGCGTAGACTTACTTACCTTATTCAACTGTGACTAAAGTATCTCTATGTGACTCTATAGTTAACTCTATAGTCTATAGTGACTATTAGTCTAGTGTGACTATATCTATGTAAAATTCTTCGTGAGTTTCACCAACTTTGCAGCTCGACTATGACTAAACCGTAATTCCAAATTCTAAAATTATTTTTGAAATCTTCAATGTCTACCTTTCTCTGTTAAATGAAACTAAAACCAACTCTCTATGTTATTTGGTTGCGAAGCTATAAGCGTTTAACTTTAGCACGAAATTCGACGTAATTCAACAATTCTTGAGAAATATTTCGTGTGAACCTCAGATAGATGACTGAATTGCTTTAGTCTGCGTGGGAGCGCATCGGTCGCCGTGACGTCATCAAAATTTTTAGTGATTTTCACCAAATTTGCAGCTCGACTGTGACTAAACCGTAATTCCAAATTCTAAAATTCTTTTCTCAATCTTCAATGCCCACCTTTCTCTGTTAAATGAAACTAAAACCAACTCTCTATGTTGTTTGATTGCGGAGATAAAAGCGTTTAACTTTAGCACGAAAAGCGTCATAATTTTGACACACCATTAGACCACTATGAAGAGACGTAAGTCTACGTCAGAAACCTGTCATACCTGTAAATAAACTTGTTTCAGAAAGAAAAGGAGATCAAATATGGCCATCGAATTTGTTATTATCAATTAAGAGAAGTGGTTTCGCATACATGCATTAAATGATATGGCCAACTATCTAAGCCGAGTTTTCCCAATACTGACCTAATTCTTTTCTTAATTTTAAAAAATGTAAAAACAGGCAATTAAAATTGACCGGCGGGATTATAATGTAATTTCTTTTTTGTTTATCTTTTATATTCATTTTTCTTTTCATACATATATATCTGAGATTAAGAAAAAAAATGAGTTCACAGATGTAGTTGTAGATTGACTTTTTCAACCGAAATGGTGTCGAGAATGGTAAAAGCCCGGAAAGCCTGGTTTAAAATATTTTAACGGGAATGAGCCATGGATCTGACGGTGCTCTTGCAAGATCCGTAGCATTTTGTGCTGGTAAATTGGTTGCCTTTATTTTTCATAACGATTTCTTTAATGTTAAAATATGCTTAATATATACAGTGACAAATTTCAGAATCTGGATTAAGTGCTGATTATAATTTTCGAAATGCACCGGTACATCCGACAATTTGCTAAATTTGGTATTGGATATAAAACCGTTGTGAAAGCGGTCGTCATAACGGTTGGAGAAAGAGTTGGCAATTTAGCGACGGAGCAAAGTTATCTAGTTTAACCGTTATCTTTACTTTACTTGAAGCAAAATGTCTCTGATGTATGCAGCTATTGTAAAAACTTGCATTTTTGTTATATATTTCTTATATGATCTTGTAAGTGATTTTTATTTCTAGATTTTATCTTCCATTGACTGATATTTGAATTATGTGTGTGTAGTCATGTGTTGTAAACTTGATAGTATTGATTGTAATTTTCATCATTTTCACAGAGCGTAGCTTTTTTTAATGATGTTTATTTGCAACATTTTTAAAGAATTCAGGGAACAGCTTTCACGGAACCCCACTGGCGATATTTTGTAATTTTAGCGACTTTAATGGTGCGTAAACAAACATGGCGGCGGTTGTGTTGCCTAAACAAACATGACGACTGTTTTGTTGCATATTGTTCTCTTGCGAACGCGTTCGGTGTAAATTTTTTAAACTTTAAAAGCATCAGCAGCTTCGCTTTCAGCAAAGCGGGAACCTCGTAGCTTTGCTTTTTTTGTTGGATGCTAGGAATCTAGCTTATTTTCTTACTTCCGACGTGCAAAATGGCGTCTTTCGGCGCTAAACGTAAAAAATCCGAACGTACGCCGAAATCGCAAAATATCGCCAGTGGGGCCTTATCCGAGATCGCAATTTTATTTTGCAGCAAAGTTGCAACAAGTTTGACACGGCAAGAGTGCAAGCTTGAAAGAAGTTAACGCAAACGAGTTAGTCGCCTCGCGTCAAACTCATTGCAAACTATAACAAAAACGGAGTACGCAGACAAACCTCGGTTTCGAACCTCCGACAACCCACTTCAAAGCCAGTCGCCTTAGCCACTCAGCTAGCTGGACTTTGAGGGGAGAAGATAGATTGCACTAATAGATCGTGTATTGAAAGTGTTTTGTTGATTTCATTAATTTTGAGTTGAGAATAGGATTTGAAGTCAACGGGAGAACGATTTTTGCTAATAACTGTCTTTTGCTAGTAGAATAAATTATGAAATTAAGATTCAAAAGTAATTACTTTTAAAATGGGACAAAATGCAAGTTATTGTTTTTCAACAAACATTGACTGTTTTTAGGTTTAATTTTTTTTTCCGAACGTTAAAATTTCAACAATAAGAAAAAGGCGATATATAGTTTTCTTTAAAATGCGAGTTCTCTATTTAGTAAAAAGATGGAACATGTTTCAAAATTGTTTTTTATAAAAAAGTTAGTTTTTTTACAAATTATCATTGATTTATTGAATTAATAAAAAGAAGGACGGTCTAGGAGATGCTATTAAAAATCGGATGTTTTTTAAAGCAGAGACAAAGCTCAAAACCAGATATATACAACTGTATCCAGGTCGTGGTGTGTAAGTGTACTAAATCAACTTCACAGCAAACTTGTTTTGCAAGTGGGTTGGTCGATTATGCTTTGTTACTTTGCAGGAAGTTTGCTGCAAAGTTGCCACATCAAGTTTGTCATGACAAACTAATATCAAGAAAAAACACACTTGCTACAAGTGTGCGTGCTATCTGGGATATCAAAGCGGTACCGCTTCAGATGTTTACTAAAGTATTTATGCATAATTTTTATCATTTGAAACTTGAATTCATTCTGTCCTCTGAAAGCATTTATGCATTATTTTGTGAAGTGTATTGTTTACATTATATTTGTTCATATATTATTTTATTTTCTGTCCGCCGCCATGTCAGTATTCGTAACCAGAAACCGCCGTAGCATCCGGGAAACCTGAATGACAGCCGCTGCAATAACTCGAGTACTGAGGCCAGAGTTCTAGTAGCCTTCACCGGCCCCTCCCGCAGGAGGTGCATACTATCACTGGCGGGGAGACCCAGTGTCATGCCATTAATACCCACCAGGGAGGCGAGAACCCGCTTTCTTATCCGTGTACTCGCGGTGCCCGCCTCTGGGCTCAGCATTCGTTAGCTAGCCCCTAGCTCAGGGATGTCAAACTCAAATGCTAGCAAGGCTCAAATAAACGAGGTCTAAGTTTACATGGGTGCCGCAAAAAAAACCCTGAAATGCAGGTTTATTTCAAAAATACAGTATAAAAGCAAGAACAACGGTAAAGTTGTTTTCTTTCTGACACATGTCACCTCTTCTCTCCTAAAATCTTTCTTACTTCGGAGGATATCTTGGCCTCAGTGGTTACTCTCAAAACTGATCCAGAAAGAATATCGGCAATTTTGGATTTTACAGGAGACTAATTCCCTTTCAAAAACGAAAATAATTGCTCGCACCAATTTACTACTTTCAAACATGGAAATAATTTCAAATTCCCTTTTCGAATATTTTCAAACCTGGATGGCAAATATTTGTAAAATTCAGGTTTCCCAACTTTACTTAACTCCGCCTTCAAGAGTCTATTCTGGTACCCCCGGTTGGGGTGGGGG
>BGPR01051985.1:0-10704 GCA_013235015.1 Araneus ventricosus
CCAAATTTTATTCTACAATGTTGAAGGAAATTCCTTATCCGTATCATTAGTTATTAAAATTAAACTGTGTTTAATATTATACAATTTTATCAAGGAAATTTTGTTCTGAAATAAAATCTGGTGTTGTCAGTTGGTAACGAACTGTTTTTAGCCATAAACCATACTTAAAACAAAATAAGATTTTTTAAAGTATTTTTTCAATATTTTATTTAAGAACTGGAAGTCGAGAAACATTTTTAAATTAATATTTAAGGAATTGGCTTTTAAGGGTTGAAATTATTTCTTCCTATGGAAGAGTTTGAAATTCGTTTATTTATCACAGGCAATGACACACAGCACATGCAAGTCGCTACCAAATAAAATTCAGGTCTAGATCGTGAATAAGAGACACAAGCTGTAATTAAAAATTTTCACAAAGGAAACGAACAATCATTTTCTCGCTCACTCGCACTTTCGGATTATAAGACTTTCAAATGCTCAATGCATTTTGAGAAATGGTTTGTTCATTTCCTTCATTCGATGTAATATACTCTAATAACTACCATACTGAGTTCGGCCAATTTTATAGTTATGTTTGTATGTTTAGTTAAAATATTATGCATTTTAAATCGACTGTTTGACTTTTAAATTTTGTATGGCTTTATGAATTGCTTCCTTACTCATATTTACTAAAAATATTCTTTTATTTTTAATAATTTTTTTCTATTTTATTTTCAGAAGAATTCAGAACAGACGCTTAGTGGGGAAAAATGAAAATTAAAACCATTGATCATGTACAAGAAAACAAATATTGAAAATAAATCTCATTTGTAAAATGGATTGATTTATTTACCACCGTAGACCTCCCAAAATGAAATTATTAGGTTTAACGGAATATTAAACAGACTAAGATAGAGTGCTTCTAATAGGAAAAAAAATTATATCGTGCATGAAATAAATCATTAATTCAGTCAATATCATTTTCTACAATATTATTTCATTATTCAGGTAACTTTTCAATTCTGGCTTTGAAGGATTCTGATTTTCATATAAAATCTTCACTTAGTGAAACTTTTGCATTCCGTTTTATATGGAAATTTTTGCCGTCAAGGAAATACTGAAGTGATCTATACAGATTTTATAATAATCCGAGAATGCTATTTCTAGACTATATGGTGCAAAAGGAAGAATTTTCCATCCAAACCCACTAAGGTGAGTCATTTGGCCATCTGTTGTCTAACATTACCTTGATGAAGGATCTTACTCTAAGGCATTGGTCGGCAAACTCATAAGTCAAAAGAGCCAAAGATCAGCAATATAAAGATTAAGATTTCTGTTGAGAGTAAAATTCTTTTCAAGAACCATGCTTTTAAGAGTCGGTTTAAAATAACTACTAACATAAAATAAAACCAGATATAATGATAATAATCTTATTTATTGAGAAAAAATATTTTTGCATTAAAATAAAAATATGACGAAACGCGCATTTAATGTGAATAATGACCCTGCATTTCCTTGGAAAATTTGGATAAATCAGGTTTGCATATCGTTGTTTCAATTTCAAGTAGGATTCTAAATTTTCATCAATAAGACAATTTCTCAATTTACATTTGATAATGCTTGAAAAAAGTTTGCTCACATGAATGTGTAGAGACAAAGAGTGAAAGAGCAGCAAATACTAGTTTTTATTTAACTAATCATATGAGTCAGGAATACTATTCCTGACTGCTCCTGGTGTTGAAAATTACTGTCTTCCTTCTCCAGGACTTTCAAAGCAGACCATTTTTGCTATGAACTAAGATCACATTCATTTTTTTACTTATCAGCATTAAGGCTTCCAAATGTGAAGTTCCATAATTCTTTGTTTCTTAACTCCAGTAACTGCATTTCAAAAGCGCCAATGTCAGTATGAAAGGAAGAAAATTTCATCATGTTACGTCAGCACTGTTTTGTTAAACAAATGCTAACATCGCTTTGCTACCTCTGAATTCTTGAAACCCCGTACAAAAGTTTCCCTTATATTTAAAACTAGCAGTACGCGCACGGCGTTGCCCGTAGAATCAGGACTTCAACAAAAAAAAAAAAAAAACCCGCCCACAATGGCATGAAAAAATTCCGAAAACAAAACAAAAGATACGCATTATTGATTTTCCCACTTATTTTTCTTCTCGATAATGACATTTCAACTGTAGAAGATACAGAGTACGTTAATCCGGAACAATATTACAAAATTGCAACATGAAAATCATTATTATAAAGCAAATAAAATATGCAAGACATAAACACGTTAAGACACTGCCGAAAATAATAATCGAAGTCATTCAGTTGAAGCTTATGACGTCACCTGCACCGTCAGCCAATGAAATTCTCCAGCAACGTTCCGGAAAAGTGTCGCGGGAGGGAGCTTGGTAGAGAAAAATATCTTTCAACTGACCACGAAAAAATTAATTAATGAAAACGGGAAAAGATATTTTAACCGTTCTTGTTTTAAATCCGACAGAACCGTTCCAGTTATAAGCTGAAAAAGATTGAAAAAAAATAGTGTTATTAGAATATCCGATGCAGCAAATTTGAAAACAAAAATAAAATTTCGATGGCAAATTTGACTATTTTTTTTAAATTTCTCAAAATTCAGTAAATTACGTTTGAGTTCAAAACAAACTTCATTAGAACGAAAATTGTTTGTTCTGTCCGATGGTGTATTGATTGTTTTTCAGCGATCATTAGAAAAGATACTACAGCCGTAAACGTGGCAAAAATGACCCAAAACAACACAAAACATTAAATAAACAATTTCTAGATTGAATTTTAAAATTCGAGGTGCATTGAGTCATCTTTACTACTACCTGTGTGCCAAATTTCATATCTGTGAGTGCGATAGATACGTCTGGATATCGCGCGCAAGCACGCACGGACACAAACATTTCCTTTTATAAGTATAGATTGTTGTTTTGAAATAGTAAATGTCAATTACCGATTTAATATTTTCTTTGCGATGTTTCAGCTGGTTTGGAAAATGAATTAATATTTCTCTTTCAAAATCTTGAGCAAAAAAGAGGTAATTTGTTTTCAAATGAAAATTTTTTGAATCCACATATCGTCCGTTAGTTGAGGATAGTCAATACCCTTCTCAAGGAGAAATGCCTTAATTTCTAATAATGAGGAAGCGAAACGTTTTAAAACGTTTCCCCTTGAAAGACAACGTACCTCATTATGCAGCAGAAGATCCAGTAGCGTAGCTACAACTTTTGCCACCCGGAGCGATCTTGCAATATGCCGCCCTTCTTTTACAAACATAGGGCACTTTAATCTCAAAATTAAAAAAATAAATTCCCGAGGGGGAAAAACCTTCGTTTGATTAGTAACCTTATTCGTCTTTTGACGCCATTGATCTCTGCAGATAGGCTGAGAAACCGCGCGCTCACCACTAATCTTTCTTTACATATCGATAATTTACCGTCATAAGAAGAAAAATGGAAATTAAAACTTATTTTTCATGCACAGAGATGGAGCTAATGTTAATGTTCTTTTCTTAGTTATAAAATTGTTGTCCTTCCTTTCTGATTTTACCGCCTCCCTTTAGCAACGCCACTACTTCAAGATCTGCGTATTCATTCTCCATTTCATCTAAAAATTCTTTAAATTGGCAATGAAATGCTTTAGCTACAATTGTGTTGACGATCTTGATCGCTAATTGCATAAAATAGCAAATTTCTTCCGGAAATTTCTGCGCACACAGCGCTTTTTGATGCATTGGTAAGTAAGAATATCTCGTGATTTTTTTTTCTTCAAAAAGAAACAAAACTCACTCCAGTCATACTTTTTGCCGCATTTGTTGAAACTGAAACAATTTTATCGAGTGGAAAATGATGCTTCTCTATGTATTCAATGACAGAATATGCAATATCGTCGCTACATGTTTGACCTTTCAGTTTCAATAATACTAAAAGTTAAAAAACGTATAGACAAAATAAATCGAACAAAAAGTTAAACTTGCGCTGTTTCATTTATGTCTCAAGATTCGTCAACTGCAATGGATGAAGCTGATTTTCAATTTCAGATCTTCAATTTGCTGAATGGTTATATTTGAAGACATTTTGAGTGTTCTATCTTTTAGTGTTTTAGCAATACAGTGGTAACTCCGCACGTAGTGGAAATCGATTCGTGAGAGAGTCTCAGTCAAGTGGCTAAAGCGCTGCTCTAAAGTTCCTTAAAAAAAACTTTTTTTAAAAAATATTGCTTCCTAGGGTTTTCCCCATTCCTTTTGATTCTAACAGAGAGTATAAAGTTTCAGCCCTCTAAGTTAACAGTAGGATTTGCCTGTAAAGCCCTAAAATTTGGGAAAAAAATCTTTTAAAATGTAAAATTTTTAGCATTTTTTAGAAATTTTTTATGGTCACTAATGTGTTAAAACTGGTTTATATTTGTTCCTATGGACATATTTACTTAGTATATAAACACAAATGAGCATTAATAGTAACCTTAGCCACTTATGACCTGGGAAAATAAAGCATAAAATGATAAAAATTTGCACTCATTCTGCGTTGTTGCTTTTTGGAAACACCATACGACAGTTATTGTATGTTTACAATAACAGCTTAAAATTTTATTATATGTTAAAGAAGCATATACAAATGAATGCAGTGATAAGTTAAAATCTACAATTTTATTTGACAATTTAACATATAACATTAAAAAATATAATCACAGTACTTAATTGTCCAACTTCAATTAAAAATTCCAATAACTGTCAAATAATCTCATGTCATCACTTTAACTATTTTAAATTTTATTCAAAATTGACTTACTAAGTTTTTTTAACTACTTTCTTCAACAGACTGAAGTAGATTTTGAGTCTGTTCTTCATTTTCGGTTATCGCAAAGTCCTAATGAATGAATCTTCCATTCGTTTTGCACCCCGTTCGTCTGTGTCATTTACTACTATTTATTCCTTGATGAAAATTTTAATTTCTTTGTACCAGAAATCTCCCAGACCTGAGGATTGTTTTTCGACCAGGCTCCATCTCGGTTCAACAAATTTGTTCATACATAATTCTTGTTGAGGAACTGCAGTCATTGACTACAGAGAATGTGCCCAGATTGTTCTAATGGTGTTGAGAGAAACTCTCCTCGGGGAATTTATTGTCAAATACCTGGGGTATTTCACAAAACCAGGTGAATGTATACAAAACTTTACTTGCCAAATATGAACTCTTTTGGTAAACAACTAAAATATGGCAATAGTAAAGTCCAGAAACTACATCAAATATGTTTGTTCAACGATTTGATTTTTGTTAAGGTTTGGTTGAAGATTGAAAATGCTGCAGATGCTACTGTAAATGAGCTGATGCTTTGGGAGTCCCTGAACATGTACGAGAAATAGGAACCTGTTGCCAGAGCTGACCACTTAACTTTCAAGAGACCTTTGCGTGAGTGATATTTGACCGAATAAGCGGTAACATTTTCTTTATTTTCTAAGAAAGTGTCAAACACTGAAAAGATTGCAGCATCCTTAATGAAATACAAAGCTAATGAAAAATCGCATCCCACTGTTGTCTCCGTTTTCTCTGTTTTAAATCATATCACAAAACTGCATCAATTGGTTGGACGAAGTCATGGTTAATTTTTCATTGCTTAAACTAATATGGAGACTGGTTGGAAAAAAACTCAGGCTTGGGAAGAAGATTTCAGGTTCAAAGAAATTAAAACTTTTATCAAGAACTTAATAGTAGTAAATGACACAGCCGAACGGGGTGCAAAACGAATGAAAGATTTCAGTCATTAGGATGCTGCGATAACCAAAAATGAAGAACAAACTGAAAATCTACTTCAGTCTGTTGAAGAAAGTAGAGAAAAACTCCTTTTTTTAAGAAGTCGGTTTTGAATGAAGTTTAAAGCAGTTAAAATGATGAAAAGAGATTATTTGACAGTTACTGGAATTTTTGCAAATTATTTGGACAATTAACTACTGTGAGTATTTGATTTTTTTTAATGTTACATGCTAAATTGTCAAATAAAATTGTAGATTTTAACTTATCACTACATTCATTTTTATATCCTTCTTTAAATTTTATTAAATTTTTAAGCTGTTACTGTGAACATACAATAATTGTCGTATGGTGTTTCCAAAATGCAACAACGCAGAATGAGAGCAAATTTTTATCATTTTATGCTTTTTCCTCCCCAAGCCATAAGTGGTTAAGGATACCTACTATTGATACTTATTTGTGTTTATATTCTAATTAAATATGTCCATAGGAACAAATAGAAACCAATTTTAAACACATTAGCAATCATACAAAATTTCTAACAAAATTCTAAAAATTTTACAATTTAAGAGCTTTTTTTTCAAATTTTAGGGCTTTACAGGCAAATCGTATTGTTAACTCAGAGGGCTGAAACTTTATATACTTTCTATTAGGGCCAAAAGGAATGGGAAAAACCCTGGGGTCGTTTTCCTGAACTACATTTCATTGTACAGAGAGCATATTTGAAATTTTGATGGAAAAAGTAATTTTTTTTTTAATTTTTGAAGATTTGGAAAAAGGCTATCTTAACAGTTTTAAACTTAAACTTTTGGTGGAATGAAGTTATGTTGAAATAAACTGTTAAAGAAATAGTCAAAAGTGTATGCTAAGAAGTTTTAAATGACTGATTTCTGATTGATGAAAATAATTTTGATTTTTAATCTTCGAATTATAAAAATTAACATTCAAATTTCTTTCTAACATTTATATATATATATATATATATATAATCTATACTACCAGAAGATTTCAATTGTAGAAACTGATGAAAAATTAATTTTAGGAGTACATGTAATTTCAAATAATTTCAATTTACTTTTAGTAATTAATGTACTTATAAGTTCCTAATACTAGCAGAAACGTATAACTGTATGGCGAGCAAGCGAAGTGAGCTGGGATCACGTGGTGATCCCGAAAGAATCACAACGCGATTCTTAGGAGTTGGCAAGCGGAGCGAGCAGGGGGTGTAATATATCTATATAAAGATTTTACAACAACTTGTGATTCTTTCGGGCTGGCGAGCGGAGGGAGCAGAGGGTGTGACATATCTGTATAAAGATTGTACAACAACAGCGCTAGGACACGTAGTGTCTTCATTGCAGCAAGCGAAGCGAGCAGGGGCAGAACCACCTAGTTTTACATTTATTCTCACCCACACTTAATCTTATAGAGATATTTTTGAACCGTAAATATTGTTTCGACTTCATAGATACATTAAAGAATCGAAATTTCTCAAAATTTGTTGTAATCTTATTTTTTTGTGTATGGTCACAATATCTGATTCACCCATTTTTCGCATTTGAGAAAATAACTGAAAGTTAAATATATATCATGAAACTTAAGCGTCATACAAAAAATTTCATAATTATTTCTAATATTTCTCTGGATTTATAATGACCTTTTACATAAGAAGACATCGTTTAAAACCAGGCTGATACATGAAGTTGCATTTACCTCATCATTAAACATCGTGACAAGAATGTTCTTGAAATATTACAAAATTAAAGCTGGTGAAATATTTTAATTTTTATCGCTGTCATGCGAAGACTTTATTATTCGGTTTCATAACACAATTAACTCAAAGAAGTGTTTGCGTTTAATTAAAAATATTTCATAAAGGAAATAGGATAGAAACAAAAACATTTGCTTTTTTGAGGTATGAAAAAAAATTCCAATTATTCATCAATCAGCAACAAGAAAGAAGAGATAAATAGGCTGGATTTAAATTTAAAAAATGGTACGTATCTATTATTGATTTGAATTGATTTATCATTTTTGTATTAAATATTCTCAAACAGTGTAAACTTGTAATATGGTGATACTCTAAATTATGTATAAAATGCTATAATATGTTGGTCTAGATCTTAAGGCCGTGTTAACGTTATTCATTTTAAAAAAAAGATTTAAATTTATTTGAAATGTTTATATAAACACTGAAAAAAGTGAAACTGCAATTGCATTTTCATCAATTTCAATTAACTTATGCATATTATGAATTGCTTAAAAATAGTTGTTTATAGTTCTGTTCAGTGTGAATTAGCACATTGGTATTTATGAGATAAAGATTGACTGGAAAACTAAATTACGCTTTGGGATACTGTTACGGAAGTTAAGGGAACGCAGTACCCGAAAAAAAAATGGCCAAAATATTACTCTTCATTTTATTGGCTTATTTCATTGCTTTCATCCTTCTACGCATTGTATCAAAATTTCAAATTTGTACCTTTAAGAATTCAGAAGTAATTTAGTTTTTTTTATTTACAATGACAAATGAAAAACATTTTCAAATGACAGCTTTAAATACTTTCGTCTGCATGTCGGACTTTTCCTTCACTTCAATTTTTTCAAAATGCTAAGGCTGTTTTCTTCTTTAAGATAGAACTTTGAAACTTTTTTTGTGAATTTTTATCGTTATGTATATAATAAAACTGTGCGATGTATAAGCATTCAGTTGTTCAGTTTTTTTATATGCAAGATATAAATGAAGTATTGCTAAATTTCCTCATTTTTTAATACATAATACAGTAAACAATCTATATTTATGCGAATATTTGATTCACCTTAAAACCATGCACAGTTTTGTGTAATATATTTCAGCGACTTTACAAATAACATTTAATTCCCTACCTCTTTTCCAAAATATTCGTAATTGAAAAAGTAGTAGAGAATTTAAAAAATTGATTTTTTAAATTAAAATTTAATTTAACAGGCACATCAAAATGATTTTATTCTCTTCGGGGTAAAAAAATAAAAAATATTACTGAGACGGTACCGTGTCAACTTAAATCCTTTCTTGTTGATATATCTTTTCTCTTTTGTGCGAGCTTCAATTCAAAAGTAGTTGCAAGACAATGAATTATATTCTTGCTGTACTTTTATTGCACAAAGTTTGAAAAAAATTGACACGTGAAATGATATGCGATTTCTTTTTACAAAAAGAAACTTTTCGCTTCCCTATTTTTTCTTGAAAAACATTTATGTTGCTCTAAACGTATATATAAGGTAATAAAAGTTACTCATATGGAAATTAATATGGAAATAAAATAAAAATAAATTTAGTTTTTAAAAATTTACTCTTTTAATTGAAATGTTTGAAGTTAAGATTGACCTTTGTTCACACTCTTATTTAACTTGGTTTGTTTTATATTTGTATAGATGGAATTTTGTAATCGATTCTTAACTTGCTTCTTGATTTGCTAGAGTTTTGAAATGGTATGCACTTCTGTATTGTCGATGTCAATACACTATTTTAGTATTTTCAGAACATAAATATCGGTTCGTCGATTTATTTAATCAAACCTTGATTCCAAAAACGAGGTGGTGAATTTGAGAAATATTTGATTACAAGATCCTATGACATTTATAACAATGAATTCTAAATTAGACTAAAAAGTAGAAAAATTAAAACAAAATAGATTATACTTTTTGTCCATTAATACAAGCGTGTTTTTAAAAACTGATTTTATTAAATTTATTCCTTAATAATTTCCGTTAAAGAAGAACAATGCAGGGCACCAGAAAGTCCGTTAAATTTTAAAAATTCATAAAATATAATAATGGCATAGAAGAGAGGTTTACAATGAAACATTGTTTAGAAAAGAGAAGGGATACTTTTAATACAAAAAAATGTAGTTCAAGCAGTCACGATAGAGGACACTGGCAGGAATGAATCTATTGGATGGATAAAATTTTATTTAATACATATATATCAATTATTTAATTAATTCTGGGTACTGAAATATATGACAAAATGATAAGCAATTCTAGCTATACTCATATAAATCACCTACCTTTGCAGACCTGAAAAACCTAGCCACTAAATTAAATCATTTGAAAAAGTAGTACATTGCAAGTTGTGATATCAAATTAAAAAAATTAAAACAGAATCAATTTAGGTATTAAAATATTGTTTATTTAATAATCGTTAAGATTAAGTTCTACTGTCATGATATTACAAATGATATATTTCGATAAAGATGCACACAAAAATGACTGAAAGAACAATTCACATAAATTTACACATAAAAACAGCTGCAGCTTTAGAAAATAATACACAATAGCGCTATTATCAAAAATCTAAAATTCTTCCATTGACACTTATTTTGCTCTATGAAATTTAGAGCCAGAGTTGAAAAATGTGAAATATATACTTCGTTTTCTGACGTGTTAGCAAACTAAAAAAATTCACCTGAGATCTCATGAACTGAAAGAATAGGCAAAATGTTGCCGTCGAAAATTGTAGATCTGAATGCATAGAAAGTTCACCAGTTTGTTGGAGGTAATGCTTTTCGCACCTTTACCACATTTTCAGCAATATTCGATCTCGTTCAATACAACTGAACATTCGTTGTATATTTTCACATCTCTAGATTTTTATCGAATCACATAGATTGGCGTACTTTTATCATTGCACATGAAGACACTATATCTTTGAAGAAAATAGATGGAAAACCAATCTACAAAACGCTTGCAGAAAAATAGTTGATTGCAGAAAATAGTTGAAAAAAGAGACTGGTGATTCCAATCATTTTCACCTCTTCAAGAAACAAATAAAAATCAGCAAATGACTAGCACCCAGAAGGCCTAACCGCCCTCCAAGAGCCCAACGGCCCTGAGGCCCGCTGCTGCCAAAACTCCAACCACTCGTTTAGTCCACCACAAAGGAATCTAAAATAGCATAACGGAAAACGCTTCCAGT
>BGPR01051986.1:0-10704 GCA_013235015.1 Araneus ventricosus
GAACTTCGTTCAGTTACGTATTGCTATCATCAGAGACAGTCAGTTCAGTTTCAGTTCAGTCCTTTAGAGGTTTCCAAAATAATTTCCTGAAGACTGTCTCGCAAGGTTTTCCATGCATTTCTTGGCAGAAATTCTGGATATAATTACGTTTAATTTGGTTATGCAACGAAATGTTTATTGTATCAAATACTAGATAAAAAGAAGTACTTACAGTCTGTCTTCTAGTATACGTCATTTCTTGTTCAATATGATTTAGCCACATTTTTGTTTGGGGCAAGAGAATTGGAGCTGGTGTCTGTCTCAGGGCTTAAAGCTGAGTATTAACAACCCAGCTGTGCCAGAAACTATTTCACCAAGCTTTTCAGATGATGCTTCATCTTAGAATTGAAAGGAATTTTGAGTAAAATTACTGAGGGAGTGGCTGACCACTCTTTGAACAGCTTTCGACAGCTCATTGAAATTTCAGAACTAAAGTTTCTTTCAGGTTGGAGTCAAAGATAACAATGTAAGAGGAATATCAAAACAATCACTTGAGCAAATAGAAACCAAACAGTTTCCCTAATAAGTTAAATTTTCTTGAAACATTGCAAGTATTTATGAGCACCTAAAACAAAAGGTTTGAAAGAGGTGAGAACTGAATGAGCAATTCCATTCCTAAACATTGGTCAGAACATTGAGACATCAAAACTGACGTTAGAAACAAACAGATCCAAAATTGGTTGATCGAAGGATGAAGAAATGTCAAGCGTCGATTTTCCTATTTTCGGTATCTTTGCTGAAATAAAGTATGTTCATCAAGCGCATACGGGTACTGAAACCGATAACTTTATACTTTCTTCTGTCAAGCTGGCAAGTGTAGAAAGAAGCTAAATCAGCTTCATCTCGTTGAATCCTTTTCAACCATGCCTGACCAGTTTCCATCTGGTTCCAGTCTGCCCACTGCATGTCTTTGGGAACCGTGAAATCATACTAAATCAGAGTTCAACACCGCATTCAAAATTTCCCCCTCGACGCCCTTCATTTCAGTTTGCCATCTATAGATGAATTGATGCGCATTAAATTACAAATGGCAAGTAATACATTAATTCTCTGAGGAAATTTCACTCTCATTTCTGCTGAATACTCATAAAGTTCGTTGCTTTCTGCGGATAGCCAATCCTAATTATTCGTCATTTGCAGCCAAAATTATCTCACAGATATTTTGCTTCATTTGCTGCCAGTACTCACTTTCTTAATGCCCGGGTTGAATCATACACGGATGTTTTCTAATACTAACGGCATTAACAGCCATTAAATCTCTGAGGATATTTCCTTGCATTGCTGCTGGATTCTCATTTTTTCAATGTTCGATTAATTCCGATGATTTGCCTGTCTGATACTAAACCAGTTTTAACAGTCACCTTAATTCTCTAGAATATATTTCATAGTACTGCTGAATACTTTTTTCAATGCAGTTAATCGCATGGATATCGCCTCCCTTACTAAGCAGATGTTGCTAATACTAAGCAGCATTAGCAATAAATCTCTGAGGATATTTCACTTGCATTGCTGCTTTCAGATACTCATTTTTCAATGTTCGATTAATTCGATGGTTACTGTCTGATACTAAACAGTTTTAACAGTCACCTTAATTCTCTGAATATATTTCACTTTCATTGCTGCTGAATACTTGCTTTTTTTTTCAATACTTGATTAATCTTGTGGATATCGCCTCATACTAAACGGTGAGCATTCTGCAACAGTCAAGGCTGCTTACCTTTCAGTTTAATCAGATTCTACTCAATGAAATTTCAGTAGCAGCTTTACCATTTCAGATCGAAAATAGATTTTCCAGTAGTATTTTACGGCTGATCATTTCTGGTATTATATTTTTGAGATAAATCAACACTGCATTTAATTTTAGTTCTACGAGGCTGACACTAGAGTAAACTGTAAGTTTTAAAGATTCGCTTTATGCTAATAAAGTTATTTTCGAGACCAAAATAATAAATAATAAAGAGACCAAATTTCGACTTCTGCAAGCTACTTTGACAATATTCTGATTCGACATCGACATTAATAAATATCAGGCTATGGATGGCCTATTCATGTCAAAGTACATTTATGAAATGCAGTTTTATGTATGTGGAACGTGCAGGGAATGCCAACCAAATATCAATCTAATCGATAGGCGAATTTAAAACTGTCGAATATAATTATAGTACCTTTCCCCAGAGTGTTCCATAATTGCAGAGAGTTGGAGAAATATCAATACGGTTTAAGGTTCGTGCAAACAAGGTATGGATGTTGCTTCTAATGCGTTTTAAAATAGGCTTCTAATATATAAAACTTTAATAAATTATCTCAAAAATTCTATATTCGAAGCACCCAGAAATAAAATTCTAATTCTTTTTATTTCGTGTTTAGAAACGCTTAAATTTAAAACTTGCATGCTACTCTTGCCACTAAATCCTAATGCATTTTGTAATTTATGGAAATAATGTCATAAAAGATGAATAAGTAATATGGGAAGATATTGGAGAAATCATTTATGAGGACATCGTAATGACATTGATCAATACGTCATCTGACCGAGGTTCAAAATTACGTCCCTAAATAGCCCTCGTGTTGCTTCAACGTTAAATATAAGTAAACTAAACTAGACATTGTTCAATAGATGTTTTTTGACGATCGAATAACCTTAATCTATTACAGACGTATTTGAGTAACTGTTTTTTTTAAAAAACTGGTTGTGTAAAAATGGTACCATTATTATCTGATCCTTTCAAGCGTTTGAAATTAGATTATATTATTCACGATCATTTGTTTCAAACTAAGAGGAAACATTTTATTAAAGCTTAACCAATCTGCATTGAAATGTATTTTGTCCAAAATTTCCATCGAATAACGCTACTGGTTATAAACAATTTTTTTATCCTGATCCTGGGGCAAATAAGAAAAGAAATTTTCCTATGAAGTATTTCGAACAAACTCATAAATAAACAAAACAAACAAAAATTCTCAAAAATTCAAAATTGATATTACTGCCATCTACAGGAGCTTACATAAAACAAACAAACACCATCAGAGTGGCTTTGTTACAGTAGTGTAATCAATCAAAGATAAATTTTTTTGCTTACAAAGGTATATAATTATTCAGGTATTTCATGTTTATCGAAATGTCATGCTTTTCGTACAACATAACCGGCGAGAGTGTTCTCCCCTAAACTTTCTCATATACTTCCCCCAAAAGGTGCCGTTTCTCCTCCCCCCGCGTGGCTAAAAAAATTCGAACCTACTGTTATCCAGAATCCAATGACTATCAGAAGGTTTTACATTATAGTGATTGAAAAATATCTAGGTAAAGAATTCAAAGAGATGCGCACCGATTAAAACGCATTTATCGCACACTGCTAGGTTTCACTCTTGCCGTCTCAAGGACAAACTGACGTAATTCGCTCCTTTCGGGAGCACAGACGATTGCTTCCGTACGCATGCGCGTGGAGATTACGGATTGGTTTCAATGGTAAATTATACAGGCCGACAGACAGTCAACCCTTCGACGGATTTGGCCCAAAATTTTATACGGACCTACATTCACGACGATAAAACTGTGTACCAAATTTTATCCATCTAGCTATTCAAATTTTTGAGTTATAGTGTTCACATGACTTCGGACAGACAGACAGACAGACTTCCCGTTGACGGATTTTGTCCAAAATTTGATAGAAATCTACAAATTATGTTTAAAGACCACATACCAAATTTCATCCCCGTAGCTCTCATAGTTTTCGAGTTATCGTATTCACAGACACACAGACATACAGACAGACATGATTCTAAAATTGTGTTTTTCGGACTCAGGGAGGTCTAAAACGTGAAGATTGGTCAAAATCTCGAGTTCGAATTTTTTGACGATTACAATACTTTCTCTTTGTATGCTTCGTAAACGAGAAAGTAAAAAATTCGAACTCGAGATTTTGACGAATCTCCACGTTTTAGACCTCCCTGAGTCCTAAAAACACAATTTTGGAATTATGTCTGTCTGTGAACACGTTAACTCGAAAACTGTTAGAGATACGGGAATGGAATTTGGTATGTGGTCTTTAACCATAATTTATAGGTTTCTATCAAATTTTAGACAAAATCCCTCTACGGGAAGTCTGCCTGTCTGTCTGTCCGCGCTCATGCAAACACTGTAACTCTAAAATTTGAATAGCTAGATGGGTAAAATTTGGTACACAGTTTTATCGTCATGAATGTATCTCCGTATAAAATTTTGGGCCAAATCCGTCAACGGGCTGACTGTCTGTCGCTTTGTATAATCGCATACTTGTTCACTTTTGAAACGAACTCCATGCGCATGCGTACTGGTAGCAATCTCTGGTAGCAACGCCTGTGCACGCTGAAGGATTACGCCACTTTGTCCTTGAGACGGTAAGAGTGGAAAATCGGTTCGCATTGAATTGCTACGCATCTCTTTGAATTTGATTCTTTACTTAAATATTTTACGATCACTATAATCTACAATGAGAAATCTTCTGATAGTCATTGATTCTGGGTTACAGTAGGTTCGAATCTTTTTATGCACGCGGGGGGAAGGGAAACAGCACTTTTTTGGGAAAGTATACCAAAAAGTTTAGGGGAGACCACTCCCGCTGGTTTTTCTCCAAACAATTTCTTTAGTTGTAAAATATCACCTCCTGATAACGGACTTTTACGTGCCTTCTCGTCGTGAAAATTGGCTCAAATACCCAACTCGGGTACTCTTTTCTTAACCAGCGGGAGTGGCCTCCCCTAAGCTTTCTCGTATACTTTTCAAACATTTGTCATTTCCCTTCCACCTGCGTTGATAAAAAGTTCGAACCAACTGAAACGAGAATGCAATGACTATCAGAAGGTGTTTCATTGCAGATTATAGTGATAGTAAAATACTGAGGTGAATAATCATATTCAAAAAGATGCGTATCTATTAAAACTTAGCAATATTTTTTTATTATTATCAATCTCTAGCAATGCGAGTTCCGCGTGCGAAGAAGAAAACAGGAGAATAGCTTGCTCGCTGAGTAGCTTGCGCATGCGCAGAGATTGCTTCCAGATTAAAACGAGACGCCCTAAATGTTTGTTTCCTTACAAAATCTCGCCGCCAGAATTGGTTTTTGGCAAACTGCCAAGTTTTCGGAGTGTCCCTTCTTTGCACAGGCATTGCTACCAGAACGCATGCGCATGGAGTTGAACAAGTATGCGATTATACAGACCGACAGACAGTCAGCCCGTTGAGGGATTTGGCCCAAAATTTTATACGGACCTACATTCATGACGATAAAACTGTGTACCAAATTTTATCCATCTAGCTATTCAAGTTTTTGAGTTATGGTGTTCACATGACTTCGGACATACAGACAGACTTCCCGTTGACGGATTTTGTCTAAAATTTGATAGAAACCTACAAATTATGTTTAAAGACCAAAGTAAAAATTTGAGCTGTCACATATATGCATAGCATTTTTTCCAAGATCCCAAATTTACGTAGCAATAGAAGTTGAAATAAAAATATTAATTAATTATAGATAATAGAAATGAAATTAAATATATTCAGTAGTTTTCAAAATTTCATGTTTTAATTGAAGACGGGTTTTCAAACCTTTTTATTTCCTCTTTTCTATTTACATAGAAGGATCTGATTGTAACATACTTTATAAATGATTCTGCGACAGCAGTTGAGGTCAGTACCCATAGTTTCAGACACTTTGCTCTAGATTAATCCAGAAAAAAAACTTAAGCATTTCCCGACAATAGTGTTTCTATCTGGAGCTAGATCATCTGATCTGACTAACTGAAAATCAATTATATCAAAAATTTAAACAGGATTTCTTTTTTGCATTTTACAAAGGTTGTCAATATCCAAAAGAAAAGCGATAATATTCTTCTTCTATACTTACTTTGCTATGCATCGAAATGCAAATAAAACTTTACATTTTCTTAACCAGCGGGAGTGTTCTCCCCTAAACTTTCTGGTATACTTCTTCAAAAAAGGTGCCGTTTTCCCCTCCCCCCGCGTGGATAAAAAAATTCGAACCTACTGTAACCCAGAATCCAATGACTATCAGAAGGTTTTTCATTATGGTGATTGAAAAATATCTAGGCAAAGAATCAAATTCAAAGAGATGCGTACCTACATTCATGATGATAAAACTGTGTACCAAATTTTATCTATAGACCTATTCAAGTTTTTGAGTTATAGTGTTCACATGACCGCAGACAGACAGACTTCCTGTGGACGGATTTTCTCCAAAATTTGATTGAATCCTACTAATTATGTGTCAAGATCACATACCAAATTTCATCCCTGTATCTCTAATAGTTTTCGAGTTATCGTGTTCACAGACAGACACACAGACATAATTCCAAAATTGTGTTTTTCGGACTCGGGGAGGTCTAAAACGTGGAGATTCGTCAAAATCTCGAGTTCGAATTTTTTGACGATTACAATGCTTTCTCTTTGTATACTTCGTATACGAGAAAGTAAAAAAAGAAACCCTACTTTTAGGGTTGAATCAATACATTTTTACAGGAAAGAACAGGAGACATTATTTTTTCTTTTCAAACAAGTCAGCAATTCTTGTTACGAGAAGTGTGGCGCTTCGCGTCCATCTCGAGCACTTTTTAGAAAGGTGACCACAGTTCTCTAAATATTTTATAACTTGAATAAATCATGTGCAAAGTAAATAAATAGTTTAAAAATCACACCTTTGAATAAACCATATAGAAATAAATCGCTGACAAAATCGAGCTTTTGCAATTGTTTACAATGAAATCGGTCAGCAAAAGCACAGAAATAGTAGCTGTTAATTTCATTTCTTTCTCTTTATTACATACCTTTTACAACTATGTAAAAGACAAAGACTCCTCCCCGGGAAACTGCCGCCCGGGGTGGAGGCTTCTTGGATCGCCGCAGACTCGCAGGAGAGTACAGCCCAATAATAATTATTATAAGTGAATGTAAAAAATTGCATGTCTTCTTGTTTTGGTTCGATTGATTAGCTTTGCATTTACTTTTTACTTTCTCGTATACGAAGTATACAAAGAGAAAGTATTGTAATCGTCAAAAAATTCGAACTCGAGATTTTGACGAATCTCCACGTTTTAGACCTCCCTGAGTCCGAAAAACACAATTTTGGAATTATGTCTGTCTGTGAACACGATAACTCGAAAACTGTTATAGATACAGGGATGAAATTTGGTATGTGAACTTGTCACATAATTAGTAGGATTCAATCAAATTTTGGACAAAATCCGTCCACGGGAAGTCTGTCTGTCCGGGGTCATGTGAACACTATAACTCAAAAACTTGAATAGCTAGATGAATAAAATTTGGTACACAGTTTTATCATCATGAATGTAGGTCCGTATCAAAGTTTGGGCCAAATCCGTCAAAGGGTTGACTGTCTGTCGGTCTGTATAATCGCATACTTGTAAAAATTATATCTCCTAAACCCCTTGATTTAGATAAATAAAAATTGGTATGACGTTTGCTAATATTAATTATAGATCTGTGCTCAAATCTCGTTTCAATCCATTGAAAAAAAGATGTTCAAATTGCATATTTGGTTCAAAATGCACATTGTGACTGTGTGTTGGCGAGCGTTTCGCTTATTTTACTCAAGTTAGTATAGTTGGCTATTGATCTTGGCGGTCTACGAAGGAAATTGTAGCTTAGGAAATTATGGCAGCCCCCTGAACCCGAAACTTCGTTCTGACATTCTCCAGATGGAAGGTATGATGAAATCTTGCGTGATATCTGTAGTAAGATTTCGTTCTCAAAAACTTTAAATAAAGTTGCGGTACTTCAGCGCGCTTAAAAATTGAGAACTTACGCAATTTTTTTAATTGTTATCATTTTCCTTTTACACATAGTCATAAAAATGGGCGCAGGTCATTTTAAAATTATAATGACTCAGAGTTTAGGAAGCAAACGAAACAAATAGTATACGGGACGTATGGCAACCCTAGTTAGAGGGAAAATGACACCTTTTTGAGGTGTATACGAGAAAGTTTAGGGGAGACCACTCCCGCTGGTTATTTCTTCGAGAAGGTACTGAAAATTGATACTTACGAACAGTCGTTTTTGCAGGTTTCAGAGCAACGGAAGAAATCTTTTATAGTTTCATTGTGCACGAATTCATCTGCAATTAAAATGTAGGAAGAAAAAAGAAATTAGAATATTCTTTGTAAACCCACATTATTTTTAAATCTATGAAAACTAAGAACAGCGCATTCCTCACTCATGTAAGCGTACGTTTGAAGTGAAGTTCGTTAAGAAATGGCTGCCTAGTACGAAATATTTTTATTTTATCCGTTTTATTTATATTTTAAGAACTATGCAAAACAAAATTTAAGAGATTTTGATTTAAAATGGGTAATGAAATATTTAGTATGTATTAAAAATATCGGACTTGCATTTTTATATCTTTATTATTTATAAATATTAATAACTGACTTACGGTAACAAAAATTTGATATAAGAATTTAGGTATCAAAGATATGTGCCTGGAAAAAACTGCTAGTTGTTTCATGTCTAGTTATCAATTGGTGAGAATTAATGGAAATAAATAGATCTAATATCTATTTCATGTTTCTCTCTACTTTACAGATTTAAAATTATTTTACAGACACAAACAATATGCAAACTATGAAGCACATAATCAGTATTTTACCATGCTCATACGCAAACGTTAACATGCTTTGCATTTTTCTCTCTTTCGCTGCATCCAAAGCATCAAGAACACATACGCAATTCACCTCTCTCTCTAGATGTACACCTATCCCTTCACTTCGGTTTTCATCACCTTCTTACTTTCTCGCATACAAAGAATATCGAAGTATATGGAAAGAGAAAATATTGCAATTATTAAACAATTCTGCCTAAAGATGTTGATGAGTCTATACTTTTTAGCTGGACATTCACGATCACTTGGCTCCACGAAAATGGCGTGGTGGCTCTCCACACCATTCCATTTTCAGCCCGTCCATTTAGGTAGGTCACGAACAAGCCGCTCCACGCAAACCACGAACCCATCACCTACTTTTCACTCTGCCTTCAAAACGCGAGCTCCCGCCATCTTCGATTTTCTCTAGTGCGAGAGAGCCGCCCCCACGATCTGCACCGGTCGCATTTCAGCATTTATGAACCGGCAGACCAAATGCATTTTAAGCGTAGTTGGATTTTCAAACTTTCGACTACGTCACGCTAATTCTTATTGGATATTCGCATTTACGACCGGTTTTGGCGCCGTGCGACCGAATTTGCGCCATGTGGAGTGATCGTGAATGTCCAACTTTAGACCTTTCTGATACGAAAATACCATTTTTAGAATTATGTCTGTCTGTCTGCGAAAGCGATAATTCACAAATGCAAGGAGTTGGAAGGATGAAACTCTGTACGTAGTATTTATATCAAAACTGCATATTTGTGTCACATTTTGGGCAAAATCCCTCAATGAGAAATCTGTCTGATTATTCATTTGTGTGCATTTGAGCACGATAACTCCCAAACGCAGCAAGTTCGATAGATGAAATTTAGTATATAATTTTATCACCCATATTGAAGATGTATTTCGAATTTTGGAGGACATTCTTCAACGGGTTGACTGTCTATCGTTTTGTCTATTCAAGGGTATGTGAACGCAATAACACAAAAATCCAACAAGCTTGATATATGAAATATGGTGTGTGATCGTGACGCTATAATCATATATCTATATTTAATTGTGTATCCGGTTGGATAATAGACAAAGGCCAAAATGCAAACTCGATTCTCTTCACTATACAATAGCTATAAAGCTAAGCATAAAACGTGCTACGTTACGTACGAATTCGAGAAAGTCAACGGGAAAACATACACCCAGGTTCTATTCTCTTTATTATAAAATTGAACTGCTGAACAACAACTTTTATAATAAATGCACATTACACACATATATGAACATACTCAAAAGACCATTTCATGAAAAAAGCATCATGCTTCGAACTAGTATGCTATTCATTTTTTTTAATTACTGAATGCTTAGTCTTTTTTGTACCTCTAATTGCAAATTCACAGGCTTTTGCGAGCTAAATGGTGATCCAGAAACGAAATGCGCATAAGTAACGTGAATTTGCAAATTAAAAAAGCTTGTTTTATTGTTTTTAAAAATTCACACAGCTTCCATCGCTTTTTTAATCCTTCCCATTGATTATCCAATAGGATTGCTAATTACAGTTAATACACATGACCTGTCAGTAAAATTCCTCTACACTTTTGAAATCGAACTGGTCTTGATACAGTATGACACCAGAGCCTATTAGTTAAGTGAAATTTCGTTAAACAGAAAGACAAGATCTTGACAGCTAATTTTTCTTGCTGACTGAAAATAATCTACAATCATACAAGGTGATTCTAAAATCATGGGATAAACTTTGAGGGGTTGTAAAGGCCACTAAAACAAATCTTTTCGTGTTGGCTTGCAGAGGTCCTGACTGGTCGACCCAGAGCAATCGCGCGGAAAACTGGCTTCACCATGACGGTAAAGCAGGACATTCACGAAAAAAAAAAAGGCTAAGCCATTTGTCCCAACAGCTGGTTTGCATTCCACTTATTTTAGCCGAAAAATTAGGCAAAACATTCACGGATATTCCAAAGTTTGTTTTGAGATAAGGTTCAAAGTCGCAGAATTCTTCCCACCC
>BGPR01051987.1:0-10704 GCA_013235015.1 Araneus ventricosus
ATATGCGTCCCGGGCGTCAGTCTCTGAAGGCGAAATGAGGACAAAATGTTATGTGTTTCTGCCACACTTTAAAATATATTATGAAGAAGTGGCAAGAAATAATACTTATCCCATGCCGCCATGTACGACTGTGGGGCGAAAAATAAATTTTTCGCCACAGGCGCAACGTACCTTCGCTAAACTCGGTCTGCTGCCTAAAGTACATTCAAACCATAGGCAAAAAAAAGGGAAGAAAAGGGAAAAGAAAAAAATATTATAATGTTAGAAAGACCTTCAGTCTTAGAGGGGACCAAATACAGATTTCATTTCACCACGCATGCCGTGATCTCTGAGCCAAATTGCTCTCTGTCGGACAGCAGGACACAAAGAATGAAAAGAATATTTTTTTAATTGACAATAACTTATGGTCTCCTATCCTCAATTACGGAATTCAGAGAAAGGCAACCTGTGTCAATGCATAAGATTTTTTTATCTCTTGTCATCTACATGGGCATATGTCCGGATGAGGAAAAATATTAAAAATTCATCCTACAAATATAACCAAACAAATTTAGTCTCCACACCACTGGAGTAAAATGTCATGCCAGACACTCCGCCTCCCTCAGGCCGACAGCTTTCTTTTTGTATTTACTTCTTATTTATGTGTCGGAAAACTAACTACCCGCTTACAGTGCCAGCAAAAGAGAACGAAGAGAAACCTGCAGAATCAGAATGCTACATGATTAAAAAGGAAATAAAAATTGACAGATATGACTTAAAAAGTCAAAACTTCTTCGGTCCTTCAAAATCAAACTTTGCCAAATTGAGACCAACAGGATTCGAGGTACACACTTCAAGGTAGAGAAGAGAATAGAAGGAAAAAAATATATTTAGAATCTGAACGTCTCTCTAACTTTATTTTATTTTGTGTAAATGAAGCTAAATTCGCATATATTTGGGATGCAGACAAAAGCGTAGCTATCGGGAGGCATACATGCCCCGGGCGTCAGTCCCTGAAGGCGAAATGAGGACAAAATTTTCTGCGTTTCTGAAACACTTTAAAATATATTTTGAAGAAGTGGCAAGAAATAATACTTATCCCATGCCGCCACGGACGACTGTGGGGCGAAAAATAATTGTTCGCCACAGGCGCCACATACCTTCCCTAGCCTCGGTCTGCTGCCTAAAGTACTTTCAAACCCCAGGCAAAAAAAGGGGAAGAAAAGGGAAAAGAAAAAAAATATTATAATGTTAGAAAGACCTTCAGTCTTAGAGGGGACCAAATATAGATTTCATTTCACCACGCATACCGTGATCTCTGAGCCAAAATGCTCTCTGTCGGACAGCAGGGCACAAAGAATGAAAAGAATATTTATTTAATTGACAATAACTTATGGTCTCCTATCCTCAATTACGGAATTCAGAGGAAGACAACCTCTGTTAATGCATCCAATTTTTTTATCTCTTGTCATCTACATGGACATATGTCCGGATGAGGAAAAATATTAAAAATTCATCCTACAAATATAACCAAGCAAATTTAGTCTCCACACCACTGGAGTAAAAAGTCCTGCCAGACCCTCCGCCTCCTTCCGGCCGACCGCATTCTTTATGTACTTACTTCTTATTTATGTGTCGGTAAGCTAACTACCCGCTTACAGTTCCAGCAAAAGAGTACGAACAGAAACCTACACAATCAGAATGCTATATGATGAAAAGGAAATAAAGATTGACAGATATGATCTAAAAATTCAAAACATATTCGGTCCTTCAAAATCAAACTTTGCGAAATTGAGACCAACAGGATTCGAGGTACACACTTCAAGGTAGAGAAGAAAATAGAAGGAAAAGAATATATTTAGAATCTGAACGTCTCTATAACATTATTTTATTTTGTTTAAATGAAGCTAAATTCGCATATATTTGGGATGCAGCCAAAAGAAATCATTGATTCAATAAAATAAACTGACATTATCCCAAAAAATGTCTTAGTGTTTCTTTTTTGGCAAATATATCCAATTTTATTCCAAAATCTGAGAATAAGATCATTACTTGTTGTTGCTGCTTGTAGATAAAGCATTGAAATTCTTGCATGGATTCAATTTACAAGAAGGCAGCTATTGTTTCCTCCCACCTTTTAGTTTATACCATATATTTTATTCTTGCCATAATTGAATGAAATTCCTTACTCCTCTTCTTATTATTTCCATTTGTCGCTTCTCAAGAACATTTGATCCCAGGAATATAATTTCAATCTATTCTTTTATGTATAAATGTTATTAATGCTTTGCTCTGTATGGTCAAAGTAATTTTAAATCTTTAGATATTTAATCTAAGTGCTGTTGCCTCAAAAATTTATTCTATCCATTAGTCCGTAATGAATGAGGCACCGCTTTCTGTTCATACCAATTCGCCTGTCAGCCAAAGCATGAACTTACTATCTTATTCCTCTTGTAAAATATGTATTTGATTTTAACCTTTAAATGTTCTTTGGTACATTTACGTCCAGTATGTTGGGCCGATGAAAAATATGTTGACGAAAACGTATCATTATCTTATTTCAACCTGGTATGATATGTAAATAAATATTTTTATACAATGAAAACGATTGAAAATGGCACAAAATAAATAGTGCATTGTTGTAAATTATTAAATCGATATTTTCAAAAAAATTCTAGTAAAATCAGAAAATCTGTACGTCAAGTGCTTTTTCTGCATTAAAGTGCCTCATAGATAGTGTTCCATTTTGTAATGGTTAAATATGTACTGAAATGAATCAACTGGATCGGAAAAGGTCTTTTAAACTGAAATAGAAATTAGAAATTAGTTAACATTACTCAAATATTTGTATTTATTTTTTTTTGATTTAAAAGATTTCATAGATTGTCTAAATTCCTCTAAATTGGCTTATTCAACAACTGATGCTACTGTATCTTTGTTAGTCAATGGTTATGTATTATCAGTAATGATCTGCAGCATCGAAATACGGTATTCTCAGTAAGGCGAGTATGCTGATCTGGAAAAAAAATCTGCATTACTTGCTTTTCCTTGTCTTCTGTATCCGTTTTATAATTTTATTTATTCTGGATTTTATGTTTTCATTCTGTTATGTATATACCAGTGTCGAGCCGGTATAATAGAGGTGTCTGTTTGCACGACGGATAAGTAGTGCTGGCCTAAATATCGCTCTTATGTCTATAGTTGCTCTCAACCGCGGTTTCTTCTTGATTTGTAGAGGTATATGGGTGGGGATACTACAGGAAAACGAGAAATATTCTCCCTTTTAGTAGTTCTTGTTGGGGCTTACCTGAACTTGCTGTTCTGGGGTTTTCAATTCTCAGGAATTCTGGCTGCTTTTGTAAGTAGGTGAATTAATAATCATGTTCTCTCATTACATTCTTGTATAATGTGTTCCGATCAGTAATAGTTGAGGATCATACGGAGGCAGCTTATAGTGGGCAATTAAATTGTTTTGATGGAGTTTATTTCTGCCTTGCGATCCAATTCCCAAAAGAAAGATGTCGCCAGTTTCAGGGTTGTATTGTTCCTGGATATCTAAGACTTCATCTTACTTTAATGTCTTCGCAAGTTCTTATCTTCATTTGATCTTACTATGTACTAAGCACAACCCATTCAATATAAATTAAATAAACGCTTTACCAACAGTACCAGTGAAAATATGATTTATTCTGCCTCAGATTTAATGCCATCTAAGCGTACTATCGGGTAGTAAACGGGTCCAGTATTATTCTTTTCGCCACTTACCAAATTTGATTTAAAATTAAAAGCAGATATAGCATTTCTTATCCTAATCCACAAGATAAATACATGAGGTATCTATACTCTTTTAAGAAGTTTAAAAAAGAGAAGGTAAAACGAATGTCAAAATCATTCTATGAATTACGCGAAATGAGCTGACTAATTTAATTTAAATTGATAACTGCTTCCTCTGAACATTAATATAGTTTTTTTCCTATCCTATTCTTATCCTACTGCATGTACCTCTAGGATTCTGCCCTTCCTGTCAAGCAATGCTTATTACTAAAAGACTGAATAAGTATTAAAATCGTACGCGCATGTATTGACCTATTCTTTCATGGTAGACTCTGATTGCGTACATGTCCATCGTTCCCTTTGCTGCTAATGGTAGTATTTAGTCTCTGAAACATAGAAAAAGATGGCTGGTGATAAAAGAATGACGGCAGGAGGAGCACAAAGGTCTCTGTCTTGACTCGGTTTACCCAGTGTAGAGAAGCCAAAATTGGATTTTACATTTGTGAAGAATTGCCTTCATTATTCTTCCCCAGCTAAGATATAGCAGGTCCAAGAAGATGTCATGGGAAAACGGAGGCTGCAAATAACATGAGAGAAAGGGTCCTTGCCTGAACTCCAAGCACCTGAGACTCCAGCAAGTTATTTTAATTAACTAATATTTTTCAGCTCTCCCCAATCAAAAGAAAGTTAATATTGTCTCATAGAGATCACGTTATTGCCAAATGAAATCTATCTCTTGTCCCAAGATTAAAGATTACATTATACTATTTTATCTTTTCCCTTTCGCTCTAGTTTGAAAAGAATATTAGGCAGAAGCCTTGAGGCTAGCATGATGGCAAAAAGGCCTGCAGCGAAAATTCTATTTCGTCCTACAGCCGCAGTGGCATGGGATAAGCATTATTTCTGCTAAGAGGATTTATGCTTCAGCTGGAACTGTGTATGGGAAGTTAGCCTCTCATATAAAATACAAAGCGGCATAAAGAAAAGTGTAATGGCCGAGGAGGAGGAGGGTCTGGTTGGCTGACTTTCACTCCGAAAAGGGTGTGAGATTCAACTGTCTGGTTATATTTATAAGAATTTAATTTTTCCGCTGGATATACGTCTGCAGATACAAGAGAGAAAAATAATTTGATTTTAATTGATATCAAAGTGGGCAGGTCTCCTTTCCTCTGAACTCAAAATTGAAACAGTTCTGAGACTCATGTTGCTAATTAAATAAATAATTCTTTTCTTTCATTCCTTGTGCCCCATGGCCCGAGGAGAGACTACTGGCTGGCTCCAGGATCTGTATGCGCAGGAAATGAAATCTATATTTTATCCCTCTAAGACTGTATATCTTTCGAATACTATAATATTTTTTTTTCTTTTCCTTTCTTCCTTTTGTTTGCCTGTAATGGTGCACGCGAGCAGATCATATTAAAGGGATAGATGTGAGGCCTGTATGAAGACCCATTTTTCTGCCCTACAGTCGTACATGGCGGTATTTGATAAGATATTTCACACTTCTTCAAAATATATTTTAAAGTGTGGCAGGAGGCCATTACAATATTTTGTCCTCATTCTGCCTTCAGAGACTGACGCCCAAATACTGCCTGATAGCTACGCTTTGGCAGAACCTCAAATAGAGGAAGTGAATTTAGCCTCATGTAAAATAAAATAAATAATGTTAGAGAGATGTCTAGATTCTAAAGCACTTTTCTTCTATTCCTTTCTCTACCTTAATGTGTACTGAATCCTGTTTTGTCTCACCTTCAAAGTTTGATTTTAAAGACTGAATAAGTTTTAGAATTCTTAGGCCAGCATCTGTCAATCTTATTTCTTTTAATCACATAGGCACTCTGATAGTAGTGGTTTCTGTTCAATCTCTTATTGGCACTAAAGCGGGCAGTTAGATTCTTAAATACATCAATAAGAAGTAAGCATACAAAAAGAAAGCACGTGGTCGGAGGAGGGCGGAGGGTCTGGGTATAACTCTATTCCAGCTGTGAGACTAAATTTGTTCTGGTTTACATTTTAGAATGAATTTTAATATTTTCTCAACTGGACATGTCCATGTAGACGATAAGAGATAACAATCGGATGTATTAATACAGGCTGACTTCCTCTTGAATTCTGTGTAATTGAGTGATAGAGGACTATAAGTTATTGTCAATTAAATAAAATATTCTTTCTAATTCTTGTGTCCTGCCATTCATTTGGTCCCCTAAGACTGTCAGTCTTCTACATTATATTTTTCTTTCCTTTCTTCCCTTTTGCCTGTATTTGAAAAGCACTTAGCAGACATGGCATGGGTGCCTGGGTATGAAAATTTATTTTCGGCCCACATCGTACATATGGCATGGGATAAGTGATTATTTCTGCCATCAAAATATATTTGAATGTGTAGAAACATATAATATCTTGTCCTCATTTCTGCCTCTAGAGACTGTGGGCATGGCCTCCGATAGCCATGGCTGCAATCCCAACATATGCGAATTTAGCCTACTTAACAGCAATGCTTAGAGAGACGTCTGATTCTAAAATGCATTCTTCCTTCATTCTCCTACCTTGAGGTACTTAACCTGCTGGTCTCACCTGCAAAAGTTTGATTCTTGTACACCCGGCCTAGAATTTATATACATTTGGCTGACTTACTTTAACTGCAGCACCTGATAGTGAATTGTCTGTCTCTTGGCACTGTATGTTAGATCTATACATGTACCGCAGGGTACACAAAGAAAGGGTCAATGGAGGGGAGGCGGAGGTTCCATGACTTTACTCCTGTAAGGGAGACTAAATCGTTCTGCTATATTTAGATGAATCTTTAATATCTTTTCCTCATCCGATATACATGTCCATGAGATGATAAGACAAATAACTGATGCAATTGACACAGGCTGCCTTCCTCCTGAATTCTCAACATGACAGAGACTATGTTATTGGCCAATTAAAATAAATATTCTTTCATCTTCAGCCCTGGGCTGTCCGATAGAGAGCATCTTGGGTCTGTGAGACTGCATGGTCAAAATGAAATCTATATTTTCCTATCCCTAAGACTGGGGCTATCTCTTTCTAAATATCATACATTTTTTTCTTTCCTTTCTCTTCCCTTTTCTTTTGGCCTGGGGCTTCCAGCACTTTGTACACAGACTGAGGTTAAAGGACAGATGGAGGCCCAGAAGAAAATTCATTCGCCCTACAGTCAGGTATATGGCATTGATAAGAGTTTATTTCTGCCACTCTAAAAAATATATTTTGTATGTGGGCAGAAACACATAATATTTCCTATCCTCATTCTCATTCTCTTCTAGAGACTGATGCTCAAAGGCATGTATCTTCCGATAGCTTACGCTTTTGGCTGCATCCCAAGACATGCGAATTTAGCTCATGTAAACAAAATGCACGTTAGAGAGACGTCTGATTCTAAATATATTCTTTTCCTTCATTCTCTAATTGTATGTGTACTTAACTGCTGGTCTCAATTTCTCAAAATTTGATTCTTGAAGGACTGAATAATTTTAAATTTTAGGTCAGTATCTGTCAATCTTTATTTTAATCATAGCACCTTGATAGTGTAGGTTCTCTGTTCCACCTCTAGTTGCACTGTGTATGTGGGTAGAAAGTGATTTCTAATTACATCACAATGTAAGTACATAAAGAAAGTGGTCGGCTGGAGGAGGCGGAGGGTCCTGTATACCCTTATTCCAGTGGTGAGGAGATTAAATTCTGTTTGTTTGTAGAATGAATTTTAATATTTTTCCTCATCCGGGATATATGTCCATGTAGATGATAAGAGATAAAAAATCGGATGGCTGACACAGGCTGGGTTCTCTCTGAATTCTAAATTGAGACAGGAGACCTGGTGTTACGCCACTAACAACATTCCTTTCTAATTCTTGTGCCCTAAGGTCTGATAGAGGAGTATTCTTGGCTCAGAGATCATGGTATTGCACAAATGAACGGTATTTGGTCCTCTAAGACTGAAGGTCTTGGCCATAACATGATTTTTTCTTTTCCCTTTCTTCCTTTTGCCTTGGGCCTAAGTACTTTAGGCAGCAGACTGAGGCTGGGCTGAAGGCATGTGGCGCCTCCCAAAGGCGAGGACCATCTCACACAGTCGTACATGGCAGTAATTGGATAAGTAGCTATTTCTGGCCACTTCAAAATATATTTTGTATGTACAGAAACACATAATAATTTGTCCTCATTCTGCCTCTAGAGACTGACGCCCAGGCATGTAATGCCTCCGATAGCTTTCATGCCTACTGCATCCCAAATATATGCGAATTTAGCTTCATTTAAACAAAATAAAGAATGTTAGTGAGACGTCTAGATTCTAAATATTCCTTTCCTTCTCTCATTCTCTACCCTGAAGTGTACCTGAACTTCCTATTATCCTAATTTAGGCCTCAGTTTGATCTTGGCTAACTGAATAAGTCTTGACTTTATACTTCAGACCATTGACCCTATTTCCTTTAATCACATAGCACCTTATTAAAGTGTAGGCTCTGTCTGTTCCTCTCTTTGCTGGCACTGTGTTGGTACAAACCTGATACATCACAAGGAAGCACAAAGAAAGCGTAATGGGCCGAGTGGGGAGGCGGAGGGTCTGGCATGAATTTTTTTATTCCAGTGGTGTGGAGATCTAAATTTGTTTCATTATATTCTTAGAATGAACTTTAATATTTTTCCCAACTGACATATGTCCAGCAAAGAGACGACAAGAGATACAAAATAATCAGATGTGATTAACACAGGCTTGACTTCCTTCAATTCCTTTAATTGAGGATAGAGACTAAGTTGTTGTCAATTAAATAAATATTCTTTCATTCTTGTAGCCCTGCCATTCATTTGTCCTCTAAGACTGGAATGTCCTCTAATATTTATACATTTTTTTTTCCTTTCCTTTCTGCCTTGGGGCTCTGAGCACTTTAGGCAGCAGACTTGAGGTTTAGTTGGCTGTGATGTGGCGCCCGTGTATGCAGGTTCCATTTTCTGCCACAGTCGCATATGGCGCATTTGGATAAGATATTTTGCTACTCTTCCAAATATATCTTGAAAAGTGTTACATACAATTTGTCCTTTCTACTCTTGGCCTTCAGAGATTGATTTTCGTGCGTCGCACAGTTCCTCCATAGCTACAAAGCGCTCTGGCTGCATCCCAAATATGAATTTAGCCTATCTAAAGCAAAATAAAATAATGGCAAGAGACGTCTAGATTCCAAAATATATTCTTTCCTTCTATCTCCTACCTTGAAGCAGTACCCTGAACTTGCTATCCCAATTTAGCCTAAATGGATTTTAAAGGGACTGAATAAGTTTTGAATTTGAATGGGCATCTGTCAATCTTTTATTTCCTTTAATCATAGCACCTGATAGTGCAGGGTTCTGCCTGTCTCCCTTTGCTGGCAATTGCATGTGTGTGTTAACCTGGACATATCAATAAGAAGGTAAGCATAAAGAAAGCGTGGCCGTGGGAGGGAGGAGGTCTGGGCATGAATTTTATCCAGTGGTGTGGAGACTAAAATTTGTCTGGTTTATATCTAGGAAATTGTGAATTTTAATATTTCCTTTCTCAACTGACATAGTCCATGAAGACGACAAGATAAGTAAATAACTGACAAATAACATACAGATCTCTGAATTCCTTTAACTGAGGATAGGAGACCATGGCTATTACAATTAAAATAAATATCTTTCATCTCTTGTGTCCCAAGCATCTATATTTGGTCCTGGGATCAAAGGTCTTCAACACTATACATTTTTTTTCTTTCCCTCTTCTTCCTTTCTGCTCCAGTCTGAAAGCACTTTAGCTAAGCAGACCGAGGCCAGGCTAAGGCATAGAGCCTGTATGAAAAAATTCATTTTCTGGCCAGTCGTGGTTACATGGCACTGGATAAGTATTATTCTTTGCCACTTCAAAAAATATATTTGCAGTGCCGTGGCAGAAAACACAATACCTTGTCCCTCATTCTCATCTCTCAGAGACTGACGCCCGGGGCATGCATTACCTCCTGATAGCCATGTCACGTAATCCCAACATATGCGAATTTAGCTCATTCTAAACAAAAAAATAAAACAATGTTAGTGAGGACGTTCAGATTCTTAAATATATTCTTTTCCTCTTCCTATCTCTCTCACCTTCTAATGTGTACCTCGAATCCTGCTATCCTGAACTAGCCCTAGGCCTGATTCTAGGCTGACCGAATAAGTCTTAGAATCTCTTATATATCTGTCAATCTCATTTCTTTTAATGGTAGTAGTAATTCTGATAGTGTAGGTTTTCGTTCTGTCTCTTTGCTTGCAATTTTGGGAAAGTGTAAGTAGTGCTAGATTTTATTATAAATAAGCAGGTATATAAAGAAAAGCACTGGAGGGAGGGGAGGCGGAGGCTCCAGCCGAGACTTTACTCCTGCAGTAAGGAGACTAAAACTTGTTTGCTATATCGGTAGGATGAATTTTGTTATTTTTCCTCATCTGATATAAGGCCCATGCAGATGACAAGAGATAAAAAATCGACGTACTTGATTACAGTTTGCCTTCTCTGAATTCTCGTAACTGAGGATAGGGAGACTACAAGAAGCCACAATTAAATAAATATTCTTTTTCTATCTACAGGCCCTTGCTGTCTGATAGAGATAATTTTGGCTTCAGAGATCATGGTGCTGCACAAATGAAATCGAGATTATCCTCTAAGACTGAAGGTCTTTCAATTATAACATTTTTTCTTTCTTCCTTGCCTGGGTTTGAAAAGTACTTTAGGCATAAGCAGACTGAGGCTAGCGGAAGGTATATGGCGCCTGTATGTGAAAAAATCTGATTTTCGCCACAATGCACATGGCTACTGATAAGATATTCTCAGCTGCTACTCTTTCAAAAATATTTCAAAGTGGCAGAAACACAGCACATTTGTCCTCATTCTTGCCTTCAGAGACTGACGCCTGGGGCAAGGTAATGCCTGATAGCTACGCG